>JAQFXM010008657.1:0-10406 GCA_034693345.1 Entomobrya multifasciata | reverse complement strand
CCCACGTAACCCTTTCGGCCGCTTGTAATCCCAATGACCCCCCAGAATAAACAACTACACCCGTGACCAATTCTTCCCAAAAGTAACCCCTTCGCCCCAAAAGTGCAAAAGTAACCGCTTCGCCCCACAAAAACACGAGCTACCCTTTCGCCCCCAAGTAACCCTTTTGTCCACTAAGTAACCTTTTTCCCCCATGTAACCACTTCGCTCCCCAAGTAACTACTTCGCCCTCAAGTGACCGTTAAGCCTCACATGATAACTAGAAACCCCCTGACTCTACAAGTACACAGGTACCGACAAGTTACCATTTAATACATCTCTGGATTTGGCTCCTGGTGGGTTTAGGTAGCTCTTTTTAGTAAGGTTATCTATTTTTTGGGCAACGACTACTGCACTACTTAAGTAATATTGACGTTCTGTGGTGCCTGACACCGTTTTTGGTTGATTTAATACATAATTTTTAAGTCGATTTGTACTTATTTGATCTGACTAAATTTTTAAATAATTAAGTAATTTTTTTAGACCATATCTAAATTTATGTGCGTGCTTTCATGTGTATGACCATGCGTGTATACAAACGAAAGCATTTATATTATATAAAAACGATAAGGTTGTAATTTTATATTAAAACATTTTTAATTCGCTAGGATTTAAGGCAACTGTAAACTACACACCTGAAGCAGATATGCAAGTACGGTACCTTGCAATGCGTAAAGGGGACTTAATCACCGATGTACGATTAGTAAATGATGGGCTGTATAAGGGAACAATAATTGGACATAGGGGAATTTTCCTTGATAATCTTGTCAGAATTGTGAATGCTTCTTCTGAATTATTAAAAAATAAAGGTAGCTTTTTTGCTGTTTACTTTATGGTTGAAGTATTTTTAAATATCATTCTACAAAATGTTATATTTTAGAGTTTATCGCGACCTCAGAGTTCACATCGGATGATTCTCAAATAATGTCTTTACAAAAAGGTGATGTAATACAGAATGCTGAGTTTGTTCGAGATGGTTGGTATAAAGGAACCAAAGTAGGGAAAACGGGAATGTTTCCTGATAACTTCGTAACGCTTTGCTGCTCAAATGTATTACCAAGTTTTCTAGAAACATTTGGTAAGTGTTATTTTATCTTATATTTATTTCTTGTAAGTTTGTTTTACTTCAAAATTATTTTTCATATATCTTTTACAGAATTCGAGGTAATTTCCAACTACAACAGTAAAACTTCTGGACAACTTTCTCTAATGAAAGGAGATACAGTTAAAAACGTGCAGTTTGTATCGAACGGTTGGGCAAGAGGCACAGTCATGGGAAAAACTGGAATATTTCCAAGTAACTTTGTTGAGGTAATCACATCCTCAACTGAACCATCCACCATACATACAATGGCAAATTTGTCTCAAGAAGTTCAGCAAATGAGAATAGGGAATCGGGATATACCAGAGGAACTTGTTTGTCCAGTTTGTATAGAATTGCCAGAGAAAGAAATTTATCAATGTAAAAATGGACATACCCTTTGTGTTACATGTATATTGAATATCCAGAATTGTCCACAGTGCAGAATAAGCTTAAAGGTTGATGGCGGTCTTATCAGAAACAGAGTCGCGGAATCATTGGTTTGTAACTTTAAAACTTGCATGAGCTAGTTTGCCCTATTTTAAAATGAGACTACAGTGTTTCATGTAAAACCTAAATACGCAAGAAAACCTCATATAGAATGTAAAGAATAAGCTGAAATGAGTTATTAGTTTTGTATGTTGGGATTTCTCAACATTTTTACTAGAATATGAAATTAAGTACAAACCCACTTGGAAATAATATATCATATTTTCCATTATGCATAAAAAACTATCTTTTAAGATAAAGGTTTGTTTTTGTAGCAAGTTATGCAGTCGATCACTAAATATAAAGAATGATAAAAACGATTATTTGTTAAACTATTAAACTTACTATTTAAAAACAAAGTGTCCGTAAAACGACTACCAATTTTCTGCTTGCATTAAAAGCACTGTCTATTTTTACTATTTTTTTCGTACGTCAGTGTAGTATGATGACATAGTTTATACGGTTTTTATATTTACATGTTAACTTATATAAAAATATCTGAAAAAAATATATGTAAAACGTGTGGTTAATAATTCGCATTTACAGTAGTTATATTTTACTATGCTATTTTCGGTAGGTGGAGAAAAATTTAGCATTTGTGGAATAAAGTAGTTTTAAAAAATCACCTCGATGTAAATTACCTTAGGCATATTTCAGTGGATAGATTGCATAAGGTAACCGTTCACCTTTAAAAATAAAACCGCAATGTAAAACAATAGTGTTAATCATTACATACGCATTTATAAAATACAAACTTTATTTCATGACAGTTATAAAATACTTTCGAGGTACGTAAAGAAATGTGATAAATGAATTCACTAAATATGCATAATACAAATTATTTAATCTATAATGAGTTAAATGTTCAATTTTATATTAAAGGTGGTACGTTTTAGCTTAAGGATATTCTACTTAAATTTATTTCATTTGCGGCTATGAAATGAAGAATGTATCAACATCCTATACTCTAGTTACGGCTATTGATTAGGGCAATATGTCTCCAGTGACCAGAATTAAGTGCAATAGAAATAGCTAGCCAAATATCTCTCCCAATCGCATCATCATTCACTTCATATCATTCCTTATATTAACTTGTGCCTTTGGTTCTCGTAATGAAACATTATATTCTATTTCAGAATGTAACTAAGCGTTGTAGTCACATCAAACATAATTTTTATCAACCATGAAATTAGTCATACCAATGTCGTCATATTTCTGAGTCATGTGAAATGGAAAGTGCTGGCAGATTCATGATTTGCAAAAATTATACACGCTAAAACCTAGAAAGCTCAAATATCGTACCCAAAAATCTCGTTTGATGCCATTGATCATACCGATCATTAACATTTTAAACGATCAACTAAATTATATCAATGCAGATATTATCAATTCTGCACTACGTAGAACCGTTATATAAGCACTATTGAATATATGCGATATGCGATTAATATGAATGTATTGTTTATAAACTACTTAAACTGAATAATGTGTATAATATGATATATGTATGTGTGCTTAAGGGCTACATGGTTTTTTATCTTATCCAATTATAACATTAACTTGATCGAGTAAACAAACCGTCATATAGGTGTTCAGGTTTTATTGACGCATTCCAGAGTAGTTTAAATGTTGAAAAAAATAGTTCGGTTAGTTTTACTTTTCTAACCAATTTGGCCCTGGGAAGTTTTATTTGAATCTCTATTAAACCACGATTCTTTCAAAGCTACGAACTTTTAAACAAGCCCGTTAAACCGTTTCAATGAGTCAAACTGAAATTGAAACCAAATGTGCCCAATTACTACAAAAAATGAATAACTACAGAATTGTAATAACTTTTAACACTTGACATGTTTTTTTCGCTCGTAAACCCATTTGTTACATATCACTCCAACAGTAACGATACCCTTATATGTAGCTGCCAACCGTATATTCTTTCGATTTAGTAAACTATGCCTTTTTGAGAAGTATTTAAAAATGGAATTCGGAAGAATCAAAACGGTAGAGTGTCCCATTTGTATTGAAACCCCAAAATGGAAAATTTTTCAATGCCTAAACGGTCATATAATCTGTGATGATTGTTCTAAGCATGTAAAAACTTGTCCCCAATGTCGGGTGGATTTAACAAATAAAAACAAAATTAGAAACAGGGCACTTGAAGAACAATTGTTTTTGATTAAAGACTATGATATTTGTCCATATCGTCGTGTATTTTGTTCCGTAGTTAAATTGGTTTTTATTTTATGGTTTGTCATAAGCTTTTGGAAGGCGTTAAGCAGGTTATGTTTAATTTTTCTTATTTAAAATTAGTCATGATTTTGGTGGGTTTCTTTCTTAACTTAGAAAAATATGTATGGAATTATTTTATCATCAATAAAATCATCATTTCTATCTTTTGTATGTCAATACACTGTTACCTTGCAAAGATACAAGGAAAGATTCTCATAAACTAAATAGTTTGTTTCTAAGCCTGGTTTTTTTGTTTATTTGTTTCTTATTATGATATGAAATGTTTATATTAACAGGCGAATGTGAAAATATGACGCCCTTCAACCTACTCCGGCTTCCATGGATGGCAATGCACCAAGAAAATTGTTTCCGATCAGTAGGAAAATTTGGGCACGCAACACCAGAAAAATGGACCGAAATTCTACTCGTCATTACTTTTCACACAATAACATACTTTTCTTATCAGTCTCTGTAAAAAATTATCACTCTGCTAAATTATCATTTAAAATACAGATTACGAGCTGCAGTTATCGCATCAAATCTCATCACGCATAATATATCGACGATCAAATGCAACATAGTAAGTAGACGACACTCAACCTATGAGATTAAAACGAACGATGTAGATGCACCGATAAAAATTCAAAAGTCCAACAAGGTTTTTTTGCGTATTTTATATAATTTTCTTTGTTATGTAGCAGCGTGATCATCTTTACAATATGGTTATGTCTGTGTGTCAACTCCACTAATTTTTTCCAAACAAGTTGGCCGATTCATTCAAGAACATAGATTCGTATGGAACTTAGTGTCCCGCGGGCATCTCTTTTTGGTCTTTTGGTCAAAAATAGACAACGCCTTTATAAAGGAGGACTTATATTACGGTTCTTGAGCGATCATATTGATAATTTTTGATTAATGCAGCAACGATTGAATACTTACACCCAAGCAAGGGTCAAAAGTGGACGCATGTTTTATAAAAAGCGTTTTAGTTGTGATTAGAAGGTGACATTTTGCCATTGTCATGTTTACCTATTTCAGCAATTATGAGGTTCTCGCTTCTTTGTTGGTCCGGTTATACCAGTCTACTAAATATGCGATATGAGGCAACGAAGTTCATAAAAATCTGGGTTGTTTTGCTTGAAGTTATTCGCAAACGGCCATACGTATATTTTATTAATGGTAGACAAAATGATGCGTAATCCAAATTGACATTAGTCATGACAAATGGTACATGAGTTCTGATAATATTCCTTATAATGATCCGTATTGTCAATTTATGTATTCTTTATACTGATTTTAAAGTACTTGTTTAGTAATTATTATATGCGTACTAACGTCGTGATCATGGGTGATATCATAAATTTTACATGCACAATAATAGAAAGTTATAACTGTACTCAAATATCTAGAAGGACTCGATTTAATGTTTACGCAGTGCACTTCCATCAGTCGTGTTAAGTGACCTCAATAATGATTTTTGGATGTTTTATGCAAGTGAAACGAAATCAATATTGCAAATGCGATAAATCAGTATCAGAATTACTACTTGCATGTATACACTTATGATAAACTTGGCCATTAGTCATTCAATGACATGGTGACAGTTCCATACTGTTTAAGTAAACTACGTGAACATGGAAAAGTCAGTTATAGTCAAATCAAATCGTTTTGTCGTTATCACGGAAAATTTTAACACATTGAATGAAATCATTGTATTGGATTCCCACATTCATATTTATTTCTGTATGTACAAATAAGAGCAGTTTTTTCATCAAATCTGAGTCTACTAAAATGCATTACTAAAAACGATCATATAAGAAATTTGTAGTACTGATGTGTACTTAATGGGTTTAGTCGATGCTATAAGTTGTCCAATACACAAATAATCATTTAAATTTGAAAGGAAAAATAATTTTCATCGGGAAATTCCCAGGTTTGTCCAATTTTCCATCTTACAAATCCCCAACAAATAAATTACATGCATTGGATTGTCCCCTAAGTATTTATTGCATAGTACTCATTCTCCTTATTGAAATTTACAATATTTAACAAAAAATTGATTTCAGATACCTGAAATTAATTCATTTTCGAAAACATGTGAAAATAATTGATTCGGTTGCCTCAATCGTTGTGATTCAGCCTCCATGACTTGCAACTAGGTACATCACAAATAATAATGCCAAAATCTACATTTAATATGCAGCACTTTACATTACACAACTCAGAAATTGTTTTTAATACTGACAATCCAAATAATCAGGATTGTCACTACCAAATTTATTTTGTCCTCCCGTTTTATATAAATTAGTAACGTGAAAAGTTTCGTTACTAGTCCAATTTTAAAGTTTTTGCTTAAATACTAAATTAAGCGTCTACAAGAACTAGCATTGGGTATAAATGTTAACTTTGCATTCACCAATCCAGATCAAATCCAATGAAATACCATAAAAGTAAAAAGTACGTAATATTTTGTAAGGTAGACAGAGTGAAACGCCTTCCCAATACACAATAGCTTTTCTTTTATCTTCTCTCGCTTACTTTAGCCACCTTATATAAACGATAAACATGTAAAAATGTGCGCATTTTACTAACTAAAAACTATATATATTTTTTAATTTGGATTTAATGTGTTTGTGCAACTAAATTATTATATTTTACTTAAGCATTAATCTAATCATACGTGTGTACATAATTTATTTTAATCACAAGTCATCTTTTAAACTATTTTCCAGAACCTAATAATGAAGTATTAATAAATCGAAACGCGTTGGTTTGGCTGTTTTTAAATAATAAAATGTTGTACTCCAAATATTTATTTATGATAATCCAACCTCCATCAACAAATTATGTAATGGTTAAAACTTGAAGATACATATGCATACAGTATAACTGCTAGATGAACATTTAACAGTAAGCAGTGACTTAAGTCACTGAAAAGAGAAAACATTTAACTTTGCCCAGAAGGGGCGTAAGTTTCACTATTATTTTGTGAGCTGCCGCAGCATGGACCACATTGTTCAAGATAAATCCTATGCAATAGGCTTTGGCTTTAGGTGTATTATTTCAATATATTCGACATTAGGTGTGCTGTTATCTATGCAACTATATATTATGATTTTGATAACAAAAATAAACGACTCTTTGATTACAAAATCATCTGATATGAACAAAGATTTACCAAAATGGCCATATGACAAATCATTAGTATATTTTGATTCCATAATGAGAGCATCAGCATATATTTGTTGGGTGTGAACATTTCCACTCAGACCTTTTAAAATAAATAAATGCAACTCGGAAAATGGTTAACAATGGAAATGGTAACTTGAAAAATTAGTTTACATAAATATTTGTATAAACTGTACAGACATTTATTTATTTGACATACACTCAGGAAAAAATCTCGCAATAGCCTACTAAATGATCATTAGTTTTGGCACAATACAGCTGATTTGATTGACAAAAAGACCTTATATTTCGTTCGGCTGTAATTCAGAACACATCGTTTTTTGTTTAGGTACAATGGCGGAATCAAACATCGCTGAACAACACTGGACAGGGGTAAATCATCTTTATATTTCGACTTTTGAAATCATAACCAAAACGATATAACAATATGTTGTACTCAAATATTATATTCTCGGAACATATAGGTCGTCAAAGAAGTTTACAAAATTGAATGGAAAATTAAAAACTGGGTTCTAGTTCAACATGACAGACAATTAATTGAGAAACAAGTTGTAAAGATTCAAACGGGAAAGTTCTCCGATGTAAAGTCAAAGTGGAAGGTTGGCTTAAAAATGTCAACCGAAACCAATCAATATGATTATGACGATGTTATTCGAATTTAATGGCATTTAATTGAGCTTGAAGATGGCATCAAAGATATGGCTGTCAAAATTAGTACTACCTTTGTGTACGGCAGTGGTTTGGAGCACTCAACGTCAGTGGTATGCAGCCTAGTAAAAGCTAGCACTTGCATTATATATATATTCTAAACATGTATTTATTTTGAAATGTGTTTAGAGACACGAAACATTTGAACGTCTAGTTGAAGTGGAAGTAGCAAGACATATTAGTTATAATGTTACTGAAGACGGTTGGCTTCCAGGTAGACCAAATAGCTGGTTAGATGCTGATGGCAGCCGGAGTTTTAAGCTTGAACTACTAATAAAACTGCCATGTGCAACATTGCCATCCAAATTTTCAAAGGAAAAACTAGAAAATTGTCGACATCTGTCAACACAAACGCATCGAGCAAACTTTGCCGCCCTTTTAAACAACCCAACATCGGCCGACATTAAAATTGTTACGCGTGACGATAAGGAAATATTTGCTCACAGAATTATTTTAAACGGTAACCAGCAAACTGATAATTTAATCAAAGGGAATCGATAAAAACAATATTTATGATTTATTTTCCACAGCACAATGTCCAGTTTTTGATTCGATGTTCCGATCAAAATTAACTGAGGACAAAACTGGCATCGTAAAGGTTGACGACATCTGTGAAAAAACAATGAAAATTATTCTCTATTATTTCTACACCGGTCAACTTCTGCCAGCCTGGAAAGATAAGGATGTAATCGTGGAGTTTATCTATGCAGCTGGAAAATATCAAATGATTAAAGTGTTAGACATGATTAACAATGGACTTTTGGAAGAGGGGTTGGATGGTAAATTGGGATGTGAAATCGAGTTACTGAGCATGATTCATAAGCTCTCATTAGAAAATGCGGAATCTTGGTTAATGAAGAAAATTGTAAGAATTGCAAATGAAGTTCAAAGTAGCACCGAGCTACTTGCTTTATTTGCAGGAGAAAAGTAGCCAATCAGCATAATTTTTAAATCAAATTATTCTGCTTTAGGGGGAATTTGAATATAATTCTAACACTAAATCGAAATTCTCAATTGTTTTAACTGAAGTGATACGAGACTTGAAAATAATGTTTAAAATTACCATTGTTTATTAATTTTATTAATTTTAGATATGCAGTTTCAGGGCTTTGTAAAATGTCATTATTGTAATGGATTAGTTCCATTTCTTCAGACAATTGTGTTTGTTATCCAAGAATATCATATCGAAAAAATGCAACCAAACAATTTTATGCAAAACCGCATAAATTGTAGCTTTAGGTTTTTGGCTTTCATTTGGAACGGTATAAAAACTCTAAATATATTATTTAAGGCTAAATGTTTTGTAATGAAATGACAATTTGGCATTATTAATGCATGGAAAATATTAAAACGCTATTGAGGATTGTTTACCTTGTTTAGAACAAAATTGTTTGCTGTACCAAATTTTATTGATACATGGACAAACTTTATTGTGTTCAAATTTGATTTAAAGTATTACAATCGTTCCCCATCTAAACGTTTCATGGATATCCAACACGTTATCTGAAGTATGTACATTAATTTTTATTGAGTTTACTTGTTATCTGTTATAGTCAAATCATTTTGTTTTTTTCACCGAAAATTTCAACAGAGTGCATTAGATCACTGTATTGGATTCCCACATTCATTTATATTTCTGTATACTCTTAGCATATAGCAGAGTGCACATCTCATATTTGTCCATTGAATACATTTTATAGCATAAATCAGTACATATGTACACAATTTTTGAACCAAGCTGAGGCTACTGAAATGCAGGTAAACTACTAAAGTGTTTTAAAAACAATTCTATAAAAAAGATTTTATGTATGTATATGGTGGTAATATGAACCC
Source organism: Entomobrya multifasciata (assembly GCA_034693345.1). Taxonomy (NCBI): domain Eukaryota; kingdom Metazoa; phylum Arthropoda; class Collembola; order Entomobryomorpha; family Entomobryidae; genus Entomobrya; species Entomobrya multifasciata. The sequence continues at coordinate 841 of JAQFXM010008657.1, read as the reverse complement.
AAGGGACAACTTGTACATGAAAATGCATACAATCAGTTGGTAGCACCTACTTAACGGAGGAGAAGGAACCTTCCTGCGAAAAATTCTAAGCATCAAACCCAATTGAATTCTCATTGAAAAGGATCATTGAATTCGGAATCAGTCGAAAAACATGCAGCTTGACTTTTTTATCCGTAATACAATACAGATAGTGGAAAACAGAGAACCCAAACTAATACCAAAAACATCATTTTTTCATGCTCCCTTTTCTATGTAGCTCCTTTGCATTTTGCAGAATAAACTGTAAAAATGTGCACAATATTTTATATTTTCTATATACTTTTATGTGTTTTTGTGGTAGTAATATGAACTGAATGAGAAAACCAAGCACATCAGACTTCAGCTTCAATTGTCTGGCGACTTACAAACTTAGGGTCAAAGCAAAAGAGACTCCTTTGATTGGAAAAAGGAAAAGGACAGGCATACTGGAGCCACGGTGAAACAAGAAATGTACTAGAAAAGGAATTTTTCATGTGCATTGAGTACATCCAGTGAAGCTTTTTTTAAATGCAGGGATTAGAAACTGAATAAAATGAACACATTACGGGGATAAGATTTTTTGGAATAAATAAAATATTTCTCGAAGATTTTTCATGCGTGATAATAACTTTATCAACATGACACCTGTGTATATCAATGAATACCCGACAAATGTTTACTAATATATTACAATTTAAGTGTTCCTAGATATTGTCGTTCAGTTAAATTTCATTACAATTGTATTTTAAACGTGTGCAGTAGAGACCTTCTTTTTTAAACCAAACAGATTTTCGTTGATTCTAAGCATCATAAAGCTTAATCG
>JAQFXM010008656.1:0-10408 GCA_034693345.1 Entomobrya multifasciata | reverse complement strand
AATACTTAAAATGATGGAATATGGAATACCGCATTGCTGCATTTACTTGGCCTAGTTTTGATATCTCTTTTTTATATTAAAAAAGTTTCCACGAAATGGCACAACACAATATACACAATCATAGCATTTGTACATTGTCATTTGCCATGTATACGAAACAAACCAAAGTTGTATACAATTTACAGAAGAGACAAAAAAGTTTTTTTGAAGATAGATCTGATACTATGCTCATTTAGGTAAAATTGAAGGTTATCAGACACCAGTTTATTTTTTGCATATTCAATATTGCACCCTTCTTGCGCGTCAAGCTCAATATCATTTTGATCATTTGACTATTTCCAAAACTTCATTTATTTTAAACAAAAGTATTTTTTCAGATCCAATCGGGAATTAAGTTCCATGTACACAAGTTTTTGGATGAAATGTGCCCATTTATCTATTTTAGTAAGACTTGGGAACTAATTTAAAAATTTGCATGTGGCAACTCGAATTATGCCAACGATAGATTTAGCTCACGTTTTAGTATGAAAATGGAAAATATACATGAAGATCCATCACTACGGCAACGGGTTCAATACTAGTACTCCTAGCTATCTATCACCGACTCCTTATCAAGCAAAAGTCTTTCTTACTCACATACATAAATTAGTGTGTAGGCAGTAAATGTAAAGTAAAGAGTTAAAGTAGGTACTGCCGCATTGCATTTTGCATTACAGGTAGGTATTTATATATTAGATTAGGACTAGAAGCATATAACATTTACTTTAGCATTAAAAATCCATCATCTATTACGGCGAGAATAGAAGAAGGCTTCTATAAAATCTATCGTTTCCTAGTAGTGCGCAAGTTGCCGTGCATCAAAATATTATATGTGAAAAAATGTAAAAGTTTATGTGACGCTGAAGCTATGCTTTTCTAGTACACCAACCAAAAGTAACATTGAACATTGCAGTGCTAGTGCTGAGCAGCCCCATCAAAAGCAGAAAGGATGAGACAACCAAGAAAGAAGACCATGCAGACTTGACTTCTCCAATAAACAAAACTAAAAAAGTAAAAAAACGATATATCCCATTCCCATATTTAATCCAATCCCACGTCTCACAAAAACACAAGCCAAAGAGAAGAAAGAAGAGAGATGCAGAGTTTAGCATCAAGCGCAAAACCAGCGAATCCCGAAAAGCCGAACAAGTCTCTCGTACTTCTGTTCACTGTCCTGTCTTCTTGATCGTCATTTGTTCTGGTAGGATAGCAGAATCAAAAGATTTTGACGCTAAACCAAATAAGTAATCATTTTTTTCTCTCCAATTTTGAATCATTTATAAATTACTTTTTTGATACATCATTCATTATAATAAAATCTTCCACTTAAATGTATAGTAGTACCACAGTACAAAGAGCATAACATGTTAGAAGTCATTTAAAATTGATTTTTGTTACCATAACAGTATTTTTGACGGTTAAGCATCGCTAGAATTGAATTGGTGATTTGTGAAGATACGGCGTAATAATTAAAATCATCAAAAGTACAATACATATAGTTTAGTGGGAAATGAGAATGTAAGGTAGATAGTTTTGAAGTATAACCTTGACGACAGTTGATTGGTTGGAGTGGTAATTCGGATTTAAATATAAAGGTTTTCAAGTAATGATAAATGGTTTTCGCCGTTGTCTTGTGTCAAAAGTACTGTCTGTTTAAAATATATTAGCTCCGGAGCTTATTAGGATTTTTCGTACGTAACGTAAACGTAATATACACCCACAAGACAAACTTTTACCTAATGCTGCACTACTGACAATAACATTAGATAGACAAGTAATAGATGAATATCTAAAAGTGGGAAGTGATGACTGACACGGACATCTCTGTACAATCATCTGTAAATAATACTACAAACTCGTCATCTCCGAATAACTATGGGTATCTCCTTGGAAATAGCGGTATTTCTGCCGATGATGATGAGCAAATGAGAGCTGATAATTCTTCTGACAAAGATCAACAGGATAGCCGTAACAATAGTGTCAAGACTGACAGAAAAACTGATTCCAGTTCCAGCTCCAGTAGTAGTAGCAGCAGCAGCAGTTCTACAACTTCCAGGTCGAGAAGTTCAAATGGTCACATGGACTACGTGGTGAAGCTACGAGGGCTCCCTTGGTCTTGTACCAAGGATGACATCATTGATTTTCTTGGATGTAAGTTAAAAAGACAACATTTTGTCGAAACTATTTCGTCATTTTTTTACAAGTTTACTAATTTGTTGAAATCTTCTTTGGTTATCCACAGCTGAGTGTAAAATTTATGGAGACACCGGTGGGATCCATTTGGTCAACACACCAGATGGAAAGGCTTCAGGGGAAGCGTTGGTGGAGCTGGCGTCTGAGGATGACCAGGAAGCAGCACTGAAGAAAGATAAACGTAACATGGGCCACCGCTACATTGAGGTATACCTCAACTATATATTGAGATGTTGTTTAGTAGTGCATGGTTAAATTTGATGTTTGTGATAAGTGTTCGAGGGTATTAATAACCATCGAATTTTTAATTTGCAGGTGTTCAAGATTACACGCTCAGAGATGGATTGGGTATTGAAGAGAAACCGACCATCATTTAACAGTGGACCTTTTACAAGTGGGCGGAGTCCAGGCTCATATTCCAGTGACACATTTGTCCGACTCAGAGGTTTGTCCATTTTCTTTAAATGTTACTTGGAAACATTGATGTGATATCTTAGATGGAAATTTAATGTAATCATTTTATGCTTATAGGACTGCCCTACGAATGCACAAAGGAGGATCTCCACGACTTTTTCCATGGTACGTAGCATTTTTAAAAACTGATCTTTTGTGGTCAAAATTTCCTTTCAAATTTTTTATATAAGCGTGCGTGGTCGCTTAATTGGGACCATGTACACTATACTTAACTTATTCCTGTAATAATTACTGGGGTTAAATGTATAACTATAACAAAAACCATAATATATGATGAGAGACTTTGGTATACTATTATGTGGGTGGGCAGGGTTGGAGATTGTTTCGAATGGGATTCAGTTGATGGTTGACGGGCTGGGAAGGAGCAGTGGAGAAGCGTATGTTCAGTTTGCATCAAAAGATCAGGCTCACAAGGCTCTTGGGAAAGACAGAGAAATGATAAAACACCGGTATAACTATTATGATTCTTCAAGATCAATATTTTACCTCTAATTTTGGATAAGTTATTTCTTGATAAAATATTTAAATCGTGATGAAATGATACATGAAGACATGTACACTTTTCCTACAATTTTTGTATATAAATTTTTACTAGAAAATCACTTTCTCTGTTATTTACTGTTAATATATATTATGTCCGTATCCCTTTAAGTAATTTTTTGTCGTTCAATACTCTTCTTGTGCTTGTTTGTACAATGCACATAAAACAACGGAAATTTTCTCGTGTACCTTCTTGACCTCTTATCTTTCTTCTCTAGTAGTTTTCCCCTTCATGTCAATGATTTTTTAGTGAAGAACTTCTTATTTATTGGATTTTTCAGTTAATTTTTGAACCTTTGAAGTCTGTTTGCTTTTTTAGTTATTTCTGCGATTCCAATTTATGTTTAGTTTTTTTTTTCATTGACACTACTCGTTGCACTTGACAGTTTTAAAGTTTGTTGTAGGAGGATGGGATGTGGATCCATTTCGGATAAATGGACACACGGCAATTAAGTGGATGGTTTATTGGTGAGGTCAAGAAGTGCACAGTTTCAAAATATTATCTTATTCTTTTTTGTCCCAAACTCTCCTAGTGTAAAGTAAATCATGAAGCTTTTACGAGTTTTTAGAGAAATCCTCATCCAACCAAACAATTGGGCGGGCGAAATTATGTACATGGAAATTCTTGGGATGATATTATTGGGTCGATATTATATGCAAATTATCAAAACTTGGATCTGAAAATTTAATTCATGTTTTCAAATAGGTATGTCGAGATATTCACTGTGTCTCCCAGTGAGTTAAGGAATATGCACTCAATGGTGTCAAGAAGTTCTAGTAGCACTCGTGGGTCAAGCAGTCGGTCAGGACCGTATGACCGGCCAAGTAGTAAAAGTAACTCATCAAGGTACGAGAGTCGACAGTCCTCCAGCTCCGGCAGATATTTCAAAGGAAGAGGTTAGCATTCATAGCACAATCTAATACAGATGCCTAATCAATCATCATAAAGATATCTGTATTAAAGCAAAATTTCTTTTCACATGACACAGGTTTTGATAACGATTCCTGGAGTAGCTACGACTCCTGGGGAGGTGGTGGTAGTAGTAGATCTATGAATCCACCGCCTTTGCTTCCAGGGTTGAAGCGGGGACGAGGAGGAGACGATGGAAATACTAGACATTGTGTGTTGATGAGAGGACTCCCTTATCGTGCCGATGAAACTGACATCCGAAGAGTATGTATTTAACATTTATGATTCATTGATGCATTCTACCATTTGTAAAATGACTAATTTTGTATTTTCTCTTGAACTTTTTTAGTTTTTTTCGCCACTCTCCCCAACCGCAGTTCATATAATTTATGAGTCCAGTGGTCGTCCGTCCGGAACTGCTAAGGTGAATTTTTCCTCAAACGATGACGTGACTCGTGCCATGGCTAAAGTAAGTTCAATCAATATTGCATACCCATACAGTTAACTTTTGAATAGCATTGGAACTTTTTAGTAACCTAATTTCTATATTTTCTTTAGCACAAAGATCGTATGGAGCATCGCTATATCGAACTGTTTGTTCACAAAACGTAAACAGAATCAGCGGATTCGTCCTTAACATGTTGTTTGCCATGAGTCGTCATAAAATAGTGTATTAGGAATTCTAAATTCTAATGTTAATATAAAAATAGTTTTAGTATTTTTCTTCGTTATTGATTAACTAGGACATTTCATCACATCAGTAACATCCGTTAATACATCTTACCTGCGAATGCAAACAAACGCATAAATTGTTTCACGTATTTGCGAAAATGATTGATGAATGGTAATAAATAATGTTAGAAAAGTGTTTAAATGTACTACTACTTTAATTATTCAGAAATAGATGCGTAGGCATATCACCAGTTAGAATACTTATTCAAGAAACGGGATGCCTATTCGTAAATTACTGTTTAACGTAACTTTGTTCTTTAAATGTATTACTTGTTTCGGTGTTTTCAGATTTATTTGTGATATTAGGTGTTTTTGAGACTTTTTTGTTGGGTGTATGATAAAATATATCTGTACTGATTGTTTGATTGTTTTTGTCAAAAGCACAAAACTTACATTAAATTACAAACAAACAAAAATCATTTCTCTTAAATCTTGTTCTGTACTTATATTCGTTTTTGGTTGTCTATGAACGCTGCAGCGTGAATTATATTGGCTTAGTTTGTAGAACAATTAATTTAAGAGTAGGCCTTTACTGACAACATGTTAGAAATAGTTTATTGAATAGAAGTAACGAATATAATTATAAATACTTGTAATCAATGAATAAATCTCAAGGTATAGTGAACAATTATGGTTAAGCGCTTCGTATAATTATTATATTAACATCACAATTTTGTTTTTCCTACTTTTGCTTCAATTTTCCTTTTGAGGGGTTATTTGGGTCAGGTTTGCCCTTTCCTGTACTGGTATTAGCTTTTCCAAAAAATTTCCTTGAAGGCTTCTGTGGTGTAGGCTTAGTGTTTTTCGATTCCTTTTCATTCTCCATGCGTACTTTTGCAGGAGCTTCGATGGGCTTTCTTGGTTTAGAAAAATCTGGCCATTTCATTTTCTTTTGACGTGCAATATGATAGTCATGTTCGATCGGAGGTTGACAACAGTGACAGCATGGAAACATACAATTACAGCAAGTCCAAAGTTTCCGTATAAACGTAGCCCAGCATGGCAAACAGCGACATTTGCATTTACAAATCCGGCAGTTAGCCCCTGAATAATGTGCCATTGGGTCTTCAATGCAACTAAAAAAGAAAATGTTCTAATTACTTGGGATTCACAAGTTGTGAAGTCGTTATTCGGAGAACTTTTTTATCTAACTTTATATCAACTACTAGTACCGTACCAGTAACAACAACAGATATATCCCACACAACAGAAGAGACATGGAATTTTCCCAATTATGCTTTTGAAATAGTCACGAATTTCCATCCGAGTATCAATGAAATTTTCGCGTACAACGACATGCTTGAAGTGGCGACGAAAGTCTTTCTTCCCAGGTATAAAGGGATGACGCACATGGTTTACAATATCTTCCACTTCCCGAGGTCTAGGAAGTCTCTGAAAAAAAGGAAAATGAATTGAATACAAGTTTTGAATACAAGTTTTGAAAACTTTCTAATTTTCCAATGTTCAAAAAAGCATTTAGTAAAATATCAACACATACATCCGTTCTCACAAATCTTCTTAATACAGGTTCCAAAGCCATTAGTAGTCTCTCCCGATATTGCCTAAACGCTCTGACTTTGTCTCGCGTCTCTTGCGCTCTAGCCTCATCAATGCAAGCCATTGTGAACAGCTTTGTAAAATATAGAAATGTCATTTTAGGTACCAGTAATACAAATTCAGCAATGTTTTAAAGTTAGTAAAGATAACTGTTTTAGTTTACTCGAAATTCAGCAAAGTCCAAATTTGCATCACCAGAAATGTCAAACTCGTGAAAAATCCGTTTGATTGCGGCATTGTCAAAGTTGAATAGCACACCCATTTGACCGAATTCACTTTGACTAATTTGACCGCTTGCATCTGCATCAATCAACTGGAAAATTGTGGGGGAGTGTCGGTAAATAAACTCCTTTTCATACTGGTCCTGGTAAAAGTATTAAAATACCGTGTTACTGGAGTACATAGTACACACTTGTGTGTTAAATGGAACATGAACTTAAAAAATTGTGAGTCCCTACCTTGTTTGCTATCAGAATGCAAAACAGTAAGTAAAACTCATCGAATTCAATTTCTCCAGAATGATCCACATCCAACAAATTGAATATTGAATCTACATCATATCTGTTTAGATTTGTCACGTTTTTTAGAAAGAGGAAGAACTGGACATCTGAAATATAAAATTACTGCTGTTTTCACCGTTTTTCAATCATGGTGCAATGTGCGTTTTTCTAAAGTACCGTTAATTTTGCTGGTGCGATGAATATCCATCATGTTAAAAACCTCCATGCATGTCAGCGTATTTTGAACGGAGAGCAAGGCGTACCCTGGATCCAAATGGATGCAGGTGAGGAATGCGCATTCTACTCTCATCCTGATTATTTCAGATGGCCAGTTTTTTTAGTGTATTTTTTTAGATTTTTTAGTGTACAGTATGCATAAGATAAGTCACAAGATATCAATTATTTACATCAATAAATTAAGTACTCATAAGGATATTTTCTTACGAACAGAATAAATTTTTATTCCTTTGTTTGCAGTAAAGAAATAAAATATAACAAAATAAAATAGCACACAAATATATGGAAAAAATTCAGTTTAATCCATGGGAATACTGGTCGCGGGTTTGGCAGGTTTGTAGAAGTGGTAGTAGAAGAGTCGACTAGCGATAAAGGAAAACATCAACTTTTCAGTCCTCAATATTTTACGCAGACTGAATACCTCTCACACCCTCAGCGCTGACTTGAAAAGGTACAGCGATTGAAGGAATATGCGGGCTGAATGTGACACTTAAATTACGCTGGGAACTGGGTGACTTGTCCAAGCGTATTCTTGTGGTAATCATGTTTTCCCAAGCCATTCCAAGGGATGCAATATTTCCCTCTAAAGTTGGACTTCCAGTTACCTGTAAATTACAATCAATACAAATTATTATTCTAAAAATCAAACAAAGACTATTTTTATTTTCGGTTTTTTTATTCAAGAATACAATCATATCATAAGTACCTGATTGCACACTACAATCGCTGCATCTTGATCGTACATGTACTCGTGTAAACTTTGAGCTAATCTCCGTAACTCAAAAGTCCTCTGGCTGAGGTCATCAAATTCAGAACGAAAGATTGCTGCTACTGAATCAATAACCACTAGTTGTATTCTTTTCCCCGAAGTTTTATTAGCCAATTGTGCGAGCTTGACTTCAATACATTTTATCAACTCGTCCTGCAACGAAGAAAGACTAGTTTATTTTCGAGATCAATTACACAAAAAGCTTTATTCATTTGAATGCGTAATTTTTTTGCATATGCCTTACCGCTTCAGTAATGTGTTCCACGAAAATATTAAGCATTGGTTCATCTGGCAGTTGGTTAGGACAAGATTCCTGGAAATGTTGCATGAGTTCCGCAAGCCGATTAGAGGGGAACTTATCTTCGGTACAGATATAATACACCGCTACAAACAATATAAATTACAATCGATTATTGTACATGCTTTCATAAATCAGTTTGATATAAAGCCATTAAGCATCTACTACCTGAATCCAAGCCTCCATAACTCTGGGAAAACTGCGCACAAAGAGACAATTGAAGACACAGTTGTGTTTTCCCAGTACCGGCCTCTCCATACAGCTCTGTAATTCCAAACGTTGGAATCCCTCCATTGAGAGCACCATCCAAAATGGAACATCCAGTGGTACAGTATTCCTCAGTAATTTTAGAAGCTCTAACAACCACATCATCTAACTGGAAATCTGGTGATGCAGACTCTTCGTCTTCAGATCCTTCATTGTCGTCTTCAGAGCGTGATCCCCTCCGGGAACGCCAGGCTCGACCTCCACCTGCTTGCGTAGCACATGTGCTCACCTGCGTCGGCTGGGTTTGCGTTGCTTGTGTTGAGGAGTCAACTGAACCAACTTGAGAGATTGGAAACAAGGGCTCGGAATATATGTTATTTCGCATGGGTTCCAATTCGTCGGGATCCATAATTTTTTAACTGAGCACATAAATTTAAATTCAAGTCGACAAGTTCAGTTATCAGTGATGAGGGATGTTTAATAATAGGAGAATGGAGAATGTTTCAAAACTTGTCATTTGACTGACAGTGAGGCAATGCTGAAGGTCACACAAAAATAGATGCGCTGTCAAAATGTAAACAAACACATTCTCATGAGCATGCATGCAATGATTAACTTCATGATTCTGGAAGCTGCAGCTTGCTGGAGCTGGATGCTGGATGTGGATGCTCTCACTGATTCTCATTTGACAAACAAATTGAGTCTGAGTGCTGCGCTTTTATGATTCTTATTCATGCATCCTATTTGTTATCCAGCTCCTGCTTTACAGGTTGATTGAATTATACTTTGTTCTACTTCTACATTCCATCCTAGCGTTTGTAGCTTGCCTTGCCATAGCCTACAGATTAATCTTCAGTCCAGCAAAATAAACTGAGCAAGCAAAAGTTTTAAAACCGGAAATTAACCTTACACAAATTTTTAGCAGTTTAGATTTCAAAATGGAACGAGATTTATGTATTATGATTATATGTATGTAAGTGTTTCGTCCGGACACTTTTTGATTTCATGTAATTTTTGCGGATTTTTATTGTTTAATCGATATAATTCATTTAAAGTTAACAGTGCTGAGCATTTTTACAGGTACATAAACAAACATGCATAAAGTTACTTCAATTAGTTAAAATATACTGGTTTCTAAAATACATACTGATGACTGATACTGATCATTGTAAAATATTCATTTTCAAAGCTCGCATACGATATTCATCAAACATATATATTATATGAATTAAAATATATGTCGCATTTTTTATATCACAGAAAATTGGTAAATTGTTTCAGTTTGTAGAAAATAGACCCCCATAAGATCATTGAAAAATGAATGAAACTTAAAGTAAACTGTACTTAAAATATAAAAATAAGTATCTTCGTTTGAATTTGGGTTATCTTTCCATACTTCTCATCATACACAAGGATAAATGTACAACTCAACTAGTTGGAATTCCATAAGTTAGGACTTCTGTAAAATAAAAATCAATGTTTTGATTTAGATTTAAAAGTTATTTCATCTCATAATTAATTGCACGTTGCACACGAATTCAATCATGATCAGGTAATACCTTTATGAATGGTGTCTTCACAGATCAGTTTCTCAAGCAAAGCGATATCCATGCCCTCTGACTCTGTTCGAAGTCCACCCAACGAAGTGGTCAAAATTTCTGGACTAAGAAACTGATGGAGAGAGCTAAGGTCATCCCCATGAAAATGGACCTATGACAATATCATGCCAAAAAGGAATTCAAAAGTTGGATACTCATGAGAGGAAGTTTGACTTAAGAAAAATGCAACTGTACCCTTTTTGTGATCTTTTCTTTGAGAAGGGGTTTCACGAGCTGGTAAATAGCTCCAAACGCCCTTGGATGAAAGATCAAATGAATTCCTTTTATTTTCCCCGGAGCACCATCCTGCATCATTCGAACTAATTGAATTAGTCTTGCCGGTTTAACTGCCTT
>JAQFXM010008655.1:0-10408 GCA_034693345.1 Entomobrya multifasciata | reverse complement strand
TTGACCCCCTCCTGTCCCCAGGGGGTTTGACCCCTTGAACTGACGAGTCTGTGTACCAAGTTTGAAGAGAATCGCTTGAAGGATGTCAAATTTAGAGCATTTACAGACGGACAGACAGACACAGACAAACAAACTAAAGTTATAACTAGGATGAAATGAATTCATCTTCGTAATAACTTATCAAATATATTCGATGTCCAACTTAATTGTAATTTAGGTTCAGTTCAATCACTGAAAAGGTAATCTGAAGTGAGAATTAAAGAATAGTCATGTAAATTCTGTATTGAAACCCTAGTTATATGTAACTGTGTGTTACGTCTGCATCTGAATTCTCGAACACTTGTTAAAAAATATTTATAGTATTCGCGGTTTTTAATTTTTATTATTTTCGTGACTGATTCTTGGAAATTATTGCTAATTAACAACTGAATATTTAATGAATGAAAATAGAGTGAATTCATGTTACAATATAACATTTGAACCGGATTAAAGTGTCTCTAATGTTCTAAATGCACTAATCGGTTACACAACGAATACACCATTTTTGTGTAGTCCATTACGTATTTAGACAACGGTATTTTGTGCCACATTAAAATTAAAAAATAACGGGCTTCAAATAACCACTTAAAATATATTAAAGTAACCATATGGGATTGAAAAAAGTTGAAGTGGACAAATCAAGGCAAGTGAAACTTTCCGAGAAAGTTTTCCTATTCAAGAGGTGAAATTATTAAATAAACTCAATATATTATGTGAAAACATTTTGACCTTTGACGTACGTAGATCAACTGATTTATTGACCAAAAAATCATGAATTTTCCTATGAACCAATTGGATGTGTATGTAGTTTTCATTTTCATGAACATCGAATGAGTTGTTTGGACCTTTCCTTTGTCCGAACTAGTAATCTTGTTTTGTTTTTTGAAACATGCTATGTTAGAATATTTTCAGTGACAAGATAGAACTAAGGTCGACATTGGGTAATCATTTTCAATTTCTTCCACTTTCCAGAAAAAGAATTGTTTTTGGAGGATGGTTTCTAAGTTGTATTTCTCAAAAAATCTTTACTTTAAAATGAGCAATGAATTTAATTGATTTTAGCATGTAATAGAGATAATTATTCATTTATTCTCTAAAACTATTTACCCATCGCTGATTGCAATAACATATTCATGAATGTATACGTATGTATTTGAAGTCAGTTATGGGAAGAGCGATTTGTTAATGAATTGTTATTCACCTCCACTCCCAAAATTGTTCCTAAAATATTTTATCTTTTGGAACTTCTTAAAGAAATGTATTTCTAGCAGTCATAGCTGCCATTTTATTAATCATACTGAGTTGTCTAAATAATTATGAAAATTCAAAGATTGATTTAAGCACAACCTTATTGATTTAAACAGTATACTTTATTTTCTCAGCTGACAATCTTAACGCATAATATACACATATTCAGGATTTTAAAAAATACACTATAAATTTTAATAGGTGATCAGTACGTAAAATTACAATTATCTGTCTGTAAACAATATGCAAAATAAAATAAATATGCAAACTTGACAATTATTTTGAACCAGAGTAAATCTTGACAGTACGATCCATGGAAGTGCTAGTCAGCCATTCAGCATCACTTCCAAATCGAATCCCAGTAGCCATCGCTGTGTGCTCACTAAAAACTTGAATTTCATTCCAAGACTTACATCCATAAATCCTTACATCATTTCCTGCCAACCCCAAATAAGACCCGCTGAAGTCAAAGGTAACATCAGTGATATTAAATCCTTCGTCCATTTGAATAGTCTTGAAATTCTTCAATTTCCGCAAATCCCAAAGTTTTACAGAGCAATCTTCCGCAGCAGTCGCTAAATAGTAGCCATTTTCAGAAAAAGCAATTCCAGTCACAGGACCCTGGTGTCCTGTGAAGGTTGCCACATTCTGCTGATCTTTCAAATCCCAAATTTTGACATCAGCTGATAAGGTGCCAGTAGCAAAGATGAGACCATCGGGATGAAATTTTGCGGATGTTAGCGCCTGTTCTTCGTCACCCAACACTTTGGCATAGATTGCTCCAGTTCGAAGATCAACAAATGACCAGTATTGGTCCATCGAAGATAAAAGTAGATAGTCGCCCGTAGCGTGTAATGATAAACCAGTGATAGTACTCTCGTGAGCCCTAATAACTTGAATACACTGAGAAGTAGGAATGTGCCAAACTCGTGCGGTGCTATCCATGGAACCACTCATTACAATTTGATCATATGGATGACAACAAACTTGCATCACCTTTTTAGTATGACCCTTAAGGGAAGCTACAATCTGTTCAGTAGATTTATTGAAGACGGTAACGGCCTTATCGGTTCCTCCGGTGACAATAAGATCCTTACAAATATCTAGACACATGATTCCAGGTGAACTGGCACTGTGCAAGCCAGTATGAGATGCGGTGACTGTGTAGCCCTTGATATCGTCAGAACTTGCAAGAGTTGCAGGAACGCTTTTAGCTTTACGTTTTCTTTCTTGTGTGAGAGCACCCGCAGTATCTTGAAGTTTTTGATGAATTTCCTGGTTAATTCCAACAACCTCCATTGCTTGAGATGTGGACTCAGCAGGTACTGCTTGGGTACCACCTTGGGTTGGAGGAGCTAACTGTTGTTGTGGCTTCAATGTTGCTAATGCTTCGCGAGCAGCACTAACTTCCTTTGTGAGACGGGCAATCACACGACACGCGGCGTCATGTTGATACAAAGCGTGTGACAGTTCTTGTCTTGCAGTTTGAAGTTGTTGTTTTAAAGTAAAACTATTACAGAAACAAATCAAATCGTTAGACTAAGCAATTCGCTAACATTTTAACAAGTCAAGTAAAAAGAAAATTGCTATGTTCCCACTAACCTGTACAACATTACAGCATCCCATTCATCTTGTAGCGATTTCAAAATCCCAGGAATACTAGTGTGCGTGGGTGGTTTCGCTTTCACGAACGCTGGTGTCTTCAACTCGATCAATTGGTCTAATTCTAGCGGCTCCCCGCTCACAGGATCCTTATTCCCATTCTCATTAATAAACTTTTCGATGAGCCGACGCTCAAAGACCGCTCCAGACACAGGGGAAATGACTGGTACTTCCGGTACCTCATTTGAAACTAAAAATCATAAACAAGTTACAATTACATACACTTATTCAACCACTCTCATAAAATATTTTATTTCAATTGTACTCAAACTATCATCATTTTCAGTTAAGTGTACAGGAATTTCACTTACTAGCGCAAACAAGTGCCATGATAGCACTTTATTCACTTGTCCCAAAAATTGATCTAGCTTCTTCTCTTCGTTAGCGTCAAATTGTACGGTTGAAATTCGTTAATATTTTTTAAAAACCAGGAAAAATACTGCGGATCAGCTAATTCATGTGCTAGTGGTCCTGTCCTGCAAGAACATCAAATATGAGCACTAAAACCCACAAACACAACCCGGTACACATATAATCATACAAACGAAGCCTGAAAAAGTTTGATTTGAAAAAGTGGTGTCTCCGCGTAAACTACAAAAAACCATCAAGTTTCCCTCTATGCGTTTTATTAAGGTTTGTTGGTTTCCGTGAACACCTTCGTGTGGCACCACCGCCTCCGCCACCATCATCATCGCCAGGCCAGGCAAGAGGCGAGCACGGTGACGGTAGAGTCATCGTATGAGTATAATTGGAATGCAAGGTACTCAGAGATTTGATGATGGACTAGTGCAAAATCGGGTAAAAAATGTGCAGTGCTGCCAGTTAAGTCAGCTGACCTCATTACTCATTTGCTTCCTAAGAAAATTAGACACTAGATGGCAGCTGTCCAATGACTAGTCGAAAACCGAGGTCAGACAGACCAGACCTGCAGCAATGCAATGCAAACGCCACGCAAGGTAAACATAGTGCACGCACCAAAAAGCATTTTACAATCGTATCAGCGACGGCATGGTACATGGCATCTCATCTCATCGCTTCACCCCTTTCGCTTTAAAAAATACTAAAATCTCAATGGCCCATTTTCAATACTACCTGGAATTCTGAGGCCAGCCAGATCTGACCGGAAGTCTTCATATTTATAGTACTCTAATGATAAGTCAAGTCCCCTCGGAAAAATCTGAAATATTGAGTCGACCGAAAAAAAAGGTTATCAATATTATTATTATACATTTTTTCCACAGAGCAACATTTGATCTTTCCCCATTCTTTTAATGCTGGCTAACGAATAGGCAATTAGGGGCAATCTGACGCTAAAAATTAATACCAGGTAAAAAAACGTGGTGCTGCTGCCTACGTGCCATTTAAACATCTGCAATTATTAAATAGTACCCAAGGGGAAAATAACAAGCAAGATTGGAAGTTGTTTTCGAAAAATAACTTGTCATTTTCCCACAAAACTTTATTTCAATGTTGATTGTGATTTAAGAAAATACCTGACCATTGATCATGATCATGCATATGCATAGCAAGTAATTGTAATGCAATGTGAATCACAAAATTACCGACACAAACAAACACACAGTGTTTTGGTCATGTCATGTCATCATGAGTTGTTATCTAATATAATAATACACAATGCAATTTTTCAAAAACTACCTTAAAAAAGTTAGAATACCTCTTTTTTTGCTGATGTTAAATAAAATTATTTGAAAAAAAACATCCACGTTTTCTTTGCTGCATAATAATATTATGTGTTGCATTCACGCAATGATGATGATATGATGATGATTATTTTATTTGCATCCGTTTGTCCATCCGTTACCATTTATTGTTTTCATTAACACGGCAACAAACCATACAACAATAATTACCATAATGGCAATATCCACAAAGAAATCGTGTGTGTGTTATCACATCAGGTGTGCTGTCCTTTAACTAGTGAATATAATTGTAATTGTAAAAAATGTTCAGCAACAGTATATCTTTTTTTCAAGGCTTTTCTTCAGTCTTTCAAATTTCAATCTCAATTTATATCACAGTGATCATGATCTGGGTATCTATTCAAATTATTTGTTCATTTTGTCGTTGTTAATTTTTTACTTGAAATGCTTATAGAACTGTTGTTACTCTTATTCTTTTGTGTCTGCCTGCTGCTGATGTATTTTTCTCAGTTCTTCTTGGGGGCTTCTATCTTTCAAAGGAATTGTACAGGGAAAACTAGTCTTGGCGTAACAAAAAGCAACCCTTTTACACAACAGCAAGTTGTTTTTTGGTTTTACACCTTAAATGTAAGGCAACTAGGCA
Source organism: Entomobrya multifasciata (assembly GCA_034693345.1). Classification (NCBI taxonomy): domain Eukaryota; kingdom Metazoa; phylum Arthropoda; class Collembola; order Entomobryomorpha; family Entomobryidae; genus Entomobrya; species Entomobrya multifasciata. The sequence continues at coordinate 5,155 of JAQFXM010008655.1, read as the reverse complement.
AATGCAACGTGTGTGTGTTTGCTTTGCTGCATACATTTTGCTGCTATGTTTTTTAGCATTTTATCATCTTACTTTTGTGCTGATGATTGTGATGATATTAACCTTTTTTTAATTCTTCCTGTCTTTCTGGTTTCCCACTCTAATCGCAACAAAATATCGTTGTTTGTTTGTTTGCTTGGGTGGAATTGAATTGGAAGAGTGAACAAGAAGGGGGAAAGAGAAAACAATTAAGTTAAAGTCTACAAGACAAAGTTGCAAATAGACAAAAATGCTAAAACACTAACTGAGTATTTATATCGAAGTTATCTATGAAAAATGGGGAAAATCAAATTAACCGTTTGCATTGCAATATGCAAAGAATTAAGTACTACAGTTTATTTAGTCTGTGCATTGCATTGTCTCATCTCGCAATCAGTCTGAGAATGAGCTTTTACATGGCAACTTTTCTTCGTGTGTGCAGTGCATATGTACCCCTTAATACACATCCCTTTGCCTTGGTTTACATTTTTTTTGCATAAGTTCTCTGTATTTTTGATATCATCAATCAACAAAGTGTCATTGTTGCATATTATTACGAAGGTGTCTAGAATTCACCTGCATTGTTTTTCACTTTGCAAACGTTTTTTTAAAAAATATCATTTCAGTTTCAGAGAAAATAACTGACTTTTGCTGCAGAGGTGGTCATAGCGAAGAAAAAACAAATGCAGATTGTATTTTATCTGTTATGCTGTCGAGAGATAGTTGCGTTGCGAGATAATTATAAAAAATGCATCATCCTGTAAACCCAAGTACCACTACAACTGACTGAGCCAGAAAGAGAAGAAGGTCTGGTTTTAACCAGACCTGATTTTCAAATTTTTCAGTTCATGTTGCTGCTGACTTGGTTCAGTTGTTTGCTCACTTGCATAAAAAATATACTTTTTTCATATCCTTAATTCAGCTCCTCACCGTTGAATAATACCTTGTGTTCTTTTTCAAAAAGGAAAATACATAACATAAAAAATAACAGAATCCTTGCGAGTAAAAAAAGGTTTTTTAAAACTACATAGTTGATTGCTAAGTTTCTTTTTTTGTATATTAGGTTGTTGTTGTTTTTTCGCTGAAGCAACCGACAGAAATCTGAGCAGCAGAACAAAAGCCTTCTTCTTCTTCGTGAAAACCATGCTTGATGACTTTGATTTTATGGTTTGCTTATTTTTTTACTCTTTTCTTATGTTATTGTTGTTCTGATATTTTATTACGCATTATTTTTTTCCATTTTATTCTTACTATTAGTTTTTGCACTTGAACTTTACCATCACCTCATCATCATGCTCAAGCCAATTGGTGCTAAGTTGCTGGTGCGGTGGTGTTGAAGGATGATAGCTGACTTAACTTATCATCGTGTTATTTTTACAACTCTCCCTATTTTAAAACAGGTAACTACATACAAATGCATAGGTATTTTAATATAATGTTTGGATACAACAACCATTCAAAAATAATTGTAATTAGTCCTCTAGACATGTGTGTATAGTTTCCGTGTGAAATTTAAAAAAAAAGTAAAATAAACGCACATACATCAATAAAATATAAACATGGTAACCTGAAACCTCTCTGCAAAGTTTCAGTTCAGGTTGTTAAATGTGACGGTGATGATAACACACATGTTAATCCTAGTAACAACAATCATACTAAATACAGTAATAATTATCTACGTTTATCTTCTCAAAAAAGTAAAACAACACCGAATCGTTTTAATTGCCATTTATATTTACCCATTCACCTTATCATCATCATGTTTCGTATTCTCCCTACCAGGTTCACTGCACACATTGTGCAATGATTCATGTTATAATAAAAAAATAAATGTACATACATTTCCATCCGCAACCCGCCCACGCCACACACACATACATTACAAAAAAAATCTACAACTTGTCAAGTTATGAATACACAATGTGCGCAATATTTGCACAACAGACAAAAAAATTATATTTGTAATGTTGCTAATAACCCAAGCAAGTCAAGTGCATTTAAAGATGAAAGGGAATTGATACAAAATGAAAATATTGTGTATTGTTCCGTTTTCGTATCTTATGCAAATATCACCGCGCCGCAGCTCAAGTAGAGTACAATTTTGTACATATACAAAGCTGAGTAAAAATATGTGCATAAAAATGAAGAAAAACTGTGTAGTTTTTTAGAAAGAGAAAAAAATATCCCGTTAAACCATTTTTCCATTCAAACTGATGTGTGAATAATGTTGTGTTTGTGTGGTGAACGAGGACTAATATGCCACATGTCAACCAGATTTAAAAAAAGAAATTTCCAAGTTTGCCCTTTTGATCGCTGTAAATATAATAGTGTACATGATTTCCTTTTTCATTCCAACTTCCTTCTTATTTTGTTTTTCATCTTGGTCATTTTATCTTACGCATTTCGTTTCGGGTTTTCTACAATAAACTCCGAAAAGGTTTGAAAGTAAGCGAGAAGTTTGAGAGTGTAAGAACCCTAGTCTAAAATGTATGCGAGGGAGAGAAAGATTTTTGGAACAGTCCATATTTTCTTGTTCACCGTTTTTCCTTCCTCTTTTACACTTGTTCTCTCTCTCTCAAACTATTTAACTATGTAGCTCCTTCTTTTCTTGCCTGCAAAAAAATGCAACCTTCACCAAGTTTCCTTTCTTGTTTCTACTTTTTCCTCTAGTGTGTGTCTTTTTTCAGTCTTATGTTGAAAAATTATTATTGCATTGCAGCACACAGTACGTATATTATAGTAGCAGTAGTTCTTGGTTGGATATTATTATCAGTTTTATTTTCTTTTATGGTATCCTTCTAAAACATGGATGCATGGCTATGTTTTACAAATATAAGCGACGCCACGACACTTACTTGCATTGTGATGCGACTCACGAGAGCAGAAGACAAGTGGAGTTGGACTTTTTTATTAGCAGCTGCGGCAGCAGTATGTAGCAAAAGCAGTAGGATGGCAATGGATGGTTGGGTGATGGCCTAAGTTGAGGGTTTCAACATGGCTGAGTTAGAAAAGAGGAACGAATGGAATAATTCTTGGCTCTTCAGATTTTTTAGGAGAGGCTCTTTTTCCCATTTTACTTGTAAACCATTTTTACGCACACCATATCAGGTAAAAAAATACAACGGCAATACAAGCTTTTGAAGAGAAATGCATGCAAAAAAAAATCCCAGTTTGTATGAACGAAAATGCTTTGAAAACTCAAAATATTTCTAAAAACCAACTTCTCGTGAATTTAAGTCTAGTTCTAGCAGTGTGGAAGGAAATAAAATACGTAAAGTAATGAGAAAATTTACCCAGAATGGCAAGGTTGAATAAACTTGCGTTCATATGTAATACATGGACGTCTGTATTTTTTGTCAAAATTTGAAAAACGAAACGCGTTGGGTTTTAGGACCTAGTTATGAAAGCTTTAAAAGTGGCACGTTGGTATTTAGAAAATTCGTTAATGTTAAACGCTGGAATAAAGAAGTGTATCCCGTTCGTCACGCAAAAAAGATATTTTCATGTCGATGATGATGATGGTAATAAAATAAATTTTACTTGATGAATGAATAAGTTTTTTAAAAGGTGTTCGTAGTTTGTACGCGTACTACACGAAGAAACGACAATGGTTGCATTAACCTATAAAGCTGAACAAGTGGAAAATAACAACAACAAAGGATAATTGTGTCTATGTAGTTGTAATACTAATAATAGTAATCAACCATGCGTTTTTCAATGACAGGCAGGCAGTCAAAAAGGAAAGAATGAAAACCGATTAAGTACACCGAAAACTGTTTTACAAAAGAAACTTTCACGTTTTTTTAAGTAATAAAAATAGCATAACATGAAAACATATGCAAATTATTCCAAAATGTTAAGTTGTTATACATACTTCGTACCGTTATTACTTGAGTTTTCGGCGAGATATTTTTTTGTGAACCTGAACACGTACTTGAGAGTACATGTTTGGTCGTTTGGTAAGTGTGTAGTAAAAGTCAAGTATAACTTTTAAAAAGTGTTGCTTTTGTTGTGGCTGTGGTTGTCTTGTCACTGGCTTTTTTTCTGTTTGCTTTTATGACGACGCTGTACTCGATTTTTGGCGTTGGCTTCTCTATCCACCTACAATAATGGAATGTTATTGCAAAACTGAACAGTTCTTGTGATTATACATTATTTTTACGCATGTACATAAAAAGGGATGGATGGGTGCTTAGGGAGATTTAGACTAAACGTAACGTGAATAGGACAAGTTGCAATGCTTCTAAAATGGATTCTAATGAATGTCAAATGTAAATTGTAAGACTTGTGGAGTCTAAAAGCACAGCGACATATGTGGATGACAAAATGACATGTATGTAAAGTAACGGTAGAAATACAGGGGAAAACTTCCATTTCCTCTATTTCTTACGTTTGAGTTCTCTATAATTTTGTCGTTTGCCGTAAAAATGGGATTGTAAACTTTTCCACCAGCTTCGCGAATTCACTCATGATTCATCAACAGAAGCAAAAAAACATCAAAATATGAGCATACGTTTGAAAATTGACTTGATGAAGAGGCTCCAGTTTCCTTTTTGACTAAAGGGAAAAACTTGAAGTAAATACTGCAAAGCCTTGTAAATGTATTATGCATACACATATGTACATTAAACTAGGAAAATAAATGCATGCTTTATTACTTGTTTTTGTCAGTGAAAAATTAATAAGCATGATGAAAATGGAAGTAATATTTTCCAAAAAAGAGCTGTACCAAACTACTTAAAACGACTGAAACATTGATAACCACTTCATACTCTGGATAATGATGCCTTTACTTTTTTGCACGTTCATTTTGAATTTCATACATTTATAATTATGATAGAAATTACCAGAGGGTTTTTTGAGTAAGCAACTATTGTACAGAAATGTACAATATTTACTGGAATATGATAGGACGACGAAAGCATAAAGGGAAAGAATCTGCGAGAGAGTGAGTTTTAAGTCCAGAGAACATCACGAACGACGACATACACCAACCTAACCACACCACCGTGATCTAAAAGATGCGTATCAACAACGTGACTATTTGATCACGGTAGAAGAAGAAGAAGAAGAGACGAGTTTATTGTCATTAAGATACCTTGTAAAAAATACATATAAGGCAATTTAAATCTATTGA
>JAQFXM010008654.1:0-10410 GCA_034693345.1 Entomobrya multifasciata | reverse complement strand
AAACATACATACAACAAAGAAAACGCAAGTTCAGACGCAATGCAATTGCGTGGCTTGCTAAAATACATACACACAAATTCAAATCATAAATATTTTCTCTATGGCTCCAACATAAGCTATGAACTATGTACACGTGTCATGATCTTCATCTCATGCATCTCCATGGTTTTGATCACTTTGTAATTATTGCTTTCACAGATCATTTTCTGCTACATTGCAATCATGGCTTCATTAACTTCAATCAACTTCATTAAGTACTATGTGTTGATCTTCCTTGTCAATAGAACCCTGAATAGTTTCATTGACATTGGCTACTTTGTAGTTAGCGGCTTGTTCCAAATGTACATTGTGTACTTTGTTACACTTCATGGATCGCTCATTTCAGAAACATGTCAACTCTGGGATGACTATGATGATGGGATTGACGAGGAGACAGTTGTAATGACAGGGGGAATGAGATCAACATCCAGATTCAAGCAAAACGCAAGAAAAATGCTACCAATTCTCAGTGGGATTGTGACAATTATAATTGCAGTCCTTAAAACCATGTCATTCACTTTCTCTTTGGAAGATATCATGTTCGAACATTCTGCGGATACTGTGGATGGTTTGTTTTTATGGACACCAGGTGACTTTCAGAACAGATCCTCAGTCATCACTTACTATTTGGCAGATCGTTCTAGCACCACATACTACCTAATGGGAACTTTCGGGTTTATGTCGGCTCTCTCTTGGAATTTGCTAGCAGACTGCTTCAAAGATCTGATCTTTTGGGTTGCAAAAGCGCATGAGGAGCGTATTGCAATGTTTGGAAAGGAAATGAAAGAAAATTTGATCAGGAAATCAACATCCAAGGAGAGCTCAGTTAAAAGGGATGACCAGTGTTGGAAAATGTATCGGAATCTTGTTGCAGTCAACACATCAACCAACAAAACGTACAATACTCTACTGATTCTCAACCATCTAGATACATTCCTCACCTTTTCCTACTTCTTGACACTTGTTTTGAAAGTTGAGAACTATGGCGACGTGGCCATCTTGGTCTCTACTGGATACGATGTACTTAAGGGGATATTGGCATACCTTCCAGCACGTCGAGCATCATTTCAAGTAAGTTTCAATTATCGAAATTTAATGAGAAATTAAAAATTGATTTACTCATCAGTTGAAATAAATGTCTCATGTCCCATATTTGGCCATGCCATAAATGCGATGACTTACTGACTGTGTGCGTATGATATAATGATCATTTTTGTGTCTTTGATTGACTAACTAAAGAACGAGGAGTGCAGAAGATGGATTCAAACTCTGCCATGTGAGACGAAGCGATTCTGTGGTGCAGGTGCTACTTCACTTACAAGGGACGTAATGCTCTGGGAGTTAAAAGAGGAACCTCTGGGCTTTGGAAGTGGAAAGGTTCATATTAACAATGAGTTCCTTGTCTCAGTAAGTTTTTCCAATACCTAAAAAAATGCATTTTGAGTTTATCTTCACTCTGAATTATGTATTTGTACTTTGTTTTTTAATTTTTTAATTTTTTGCTTGGTTTTTTTTGCAGTTTGTTACACTGGTTGCATCCCTCTTCTGCTTTCTTCTCAATCTCGACAAAAAAGACAAAGACGCAAAAAAATATAACTGAGCCTTTAGTTTTCTTCTAATTTTAGCCAATGCTCTAATTACTAAAGTACTATCACGAGCATGCTGGCTGGTAGTATTATTATGTGTATAGCAAAACTGATAAAAAAGTAACGTACGAAAAGTAGCGTAATCTCTTCTTGTAAATAATTTAGATTGTTTCATTAATCCTTTAGTAAATTACATGATGATTAACTAAAATATTTGTTAATGTATCTCATAAGCCATATTTTACAATTTAGTACATTAAATCAAGCAATAAGATAACAATGCAGCCATTATCCACACAGCAGCAATCAATTTTATGGTAGTAACTCTAGAATTCAGTCGATAAATTGTACATGTCACCAAATATTTCACCTTATGCACTAGTCCTTCTCTTTAAAAATTAATATTACATACCCTCAATTTGGTTGTCAGTTTTAGACTAGTTGACAAAGTACTAATTACTACAAAAATATGAAAAACTTTGCCCAATTTGTTCGTATCTTGTTCGGAGTCATTTTCATAGTGGGGACTCTCATTCAAAATGGAAGTTGTGCCAGAGCAAACAAGGTATGATTTTTTTAAATCCATCTTGCGACAACATATTTTTTTAGATTTTATGATAGCCCTAATTGTCTTTGAAATACATTATCATGCAGGAAAAGTTGTTTACAACTACGACAAAGGCACCTCAAACTACAAAGAAAACAGGATCAGGACGTTGATTGGTTAAACGGAATGAAGGATTATTTAAAATATGCTAGTTTTTGCGTGTTTTTAATGGTCGATGATCAATTAAGTCAGTTACGCAAATTAAACTTAACTTTTCTTTATTTTTCAACAAATAAATTATTTTAAACAAAAAAGCGACTTATATTTTTTTAGTTTCTTTTTTGTTGCTTCCTTTTCTTTTTGCTCTGCTGCTGCTTGTTCTCTGGTGCTTCTTCTGTGGTGACCCTTAAGCCCTTTGGAAACTGATCCTTGGGCAAATATTCCAAAAGTGCAGGCTCCCAAACCCCCCTATCCGGCCCAAATATTTCAATACTTTGTCTTGCATTCATCCCCAATAACTGCTGAATAGTATCAAAAGTCAATTGAAATATGGACGGTGCATTCACAAAAACAATGCGTTCCGCCACCCTTGGAAAATGGGATTGAAGCACTTCCCCCAACCCCGCATAAAAAGAGAGACATTGGAAACATCCCTGCTTTTGCATGGAATAGCCTTGTAAATCCAGAAGAATTGTAAATTGGCTAACAATTTTTCCTAATGAACCATCAGCACCGCCATTCTCCCTAATTTTTCTAACTTTAAGATCCCCTTCCTCCATAATCCTGGCAAAGTATCTGGTCAACTGGGGAAGATGTCTTTGGCTTGCCATTTTCCGGATATTCCAAATGCCCAGGGGGATATAGAGAAGGGGTCTACCTTCCTTATCAATTCCATCCAGATTGAATGGGAACTCTGTTTCCATTTCTTTCCAATCTTCGGTCAAAATCTTTTCCATTTTTTGGACATCCCTCCATTTTAAATTGTGGAGAAATAGATCCCTGGCCTGGTCCACATGAAAGTTCCTCGCTGCCAGCCATCTTGCCAAGTAGAGGTCATCGGTTTTCATATAGCTCAGCTCTGTATTCTCAGCCAATTCAGTTTTAAGTTCCTTTCTCAACTTTTTAAACAAAAAATAGCATTTAAAAAAACCAGTCTCAATATACCCCAAAATTATATAACCAATTTAAATTCACTATTTTTATCAACTTACATGTTTCACAGTATCTCTTTGCCAAGTGCTTAGCCTTTCCAGTGTTAATTTGCAGCCCTCCGCCACAAAAATCACACTGCCCAGCATAAACACCAAAGTAAACGCTGGAGATACCCTCCAAAATCCCTCTTTCCTCCCTCCAATCCTTGATCCCCTCTTTATTACCATTTTAAACTATTTTAAAAATCTTCAAAAAAAATTATCTGCATCTTCATCTGCACACCTTGAATTAAGCCAACCAACTAAAGTACCACCTGCAGCACCTGAGACCTGAAAGCTTACAAGCTATAAAGCTATTATGCACCACTGCCGCTATGCAGAGCTTGTCCCGTTCATCCAGAAAAAATATTTCACTTTCATTTTTGGCTGCTTTGAGATTTCTCTAATTGCTTCTATGACGGGATGACCCCATTTCTTGAATCTGAAATGGGATCAGGACAACTTTCTTTCAGAAAAAGGGTTAAATTTAGAACAGGAAAATTGAGAGCATGAAACAGATCTGTACACTTTAGTTGCACACGTGATCTCTTAAACTGAACATGACTTGTATTTCTAGCTCTTCTGCTTTTCTACATTAAAAAAATATATTGTGAAGGAATGTCGGGGATGAAAAGGGAAACGGGAGTATATTGGGGGATGGTGGTGGGGGCGGTTGTGTTAATTGCGTGGGCGGGTATTCCACTATCAAACGCCTGGGAACTGTCAATGGAAGGCCTTACATCTCAGGAACTCGGCTTAATTGGCCAACTTCGTGAAAAAGTGGAAGCAGAACTAACGAATGAGTATATGCACGAGGATATCTATTTGTTGAGATGGCTTATCGCTAAAAACTGGAGTGTAGACCAAGCAGCCAAACAGCTTCGAGAGGCACTCAGATGGCGAAAGAAGAATAAAATTGATGGGATTTTGGAGGAGGACTGGACGGAAATGGAGCAACAGTTTCCTTATCAGTTTAACACAACAGATAAGGAAGGTCGCCCTTGTAAGTTCAATTAAAAAATTAAATTAAATTAATTATATTTAAATTTAACTTTGAATTTTTTCTGCAAAGTGCTCTACTTCAGTATTGACCAATGGGACATCAGCAAGCTATCCAGTCGTGAAGGCTCTCTCTCAAAACTTGGTCGCTACTTTGCCAAAATGGTGGAGGAAACTGATTTAAAAATCCGGGAAATGAGATCTCAGAACGAAGGTCACTCGAATGTCACCCAATTCAATTTGTTGATAAACATGAAAGGCTACACAATGCAAAGACATGGCTGCTTCCGCTGCATGGCATTCTACTCCGGACTTGGGCAAACTATGGAGGCACACTATCCCGGAAGTGCTGATAAGCTAATGATTGTCAACGCGCCACCCATGTTTGAGGCAGTGTACAGCTATTTGAAAAGGGGCTTGAATGAGAAAAGCAGGAAAAGTATGAGCATTTATGGACCTGATCCAAAAAAATGGGAGGGTCAACTCAAAGAATTTATTCAACCAGAAAATTTACCGAAAGATCTTTATTAAAAATTTGTTCCAAAATAAATTATTATTTTTTATTTAAAAAATGTTACATTTTTTGACCACTGGTCATCAGTCTCGTTCTCGTTGTTATTTCATCCGAAGGTCTAAAGTATCCCAGCATATCTTGGGGCACCACATCCCTTGGCTTTTGCTGCAACAACTTGCCAGGCACCTGATCCCTCCCAATGTACCCCAAAATGGCAGGTTCCCATTGTCCACGATCCTCCCCAAATAAGTGCATAGATTTCCTTGTCTTTTCCATCAAATCGGCTTCAATATACCAATAAATTACTTCAAATCTTGCAGGGACATTGACCATGAGTACCCTTTCTATTGATCTGGGATAGTGGGTTTCCACAGTTGAGGCAAAGCCTTTATAAAAAGCCAAACACTGGAAGCATCCCTGATTCCAAATGTCGTAACCATCAAAGTTGACTATCAACTGGAATTGATTTACAGTGGAACTGGAGGAAGTCCCTCCCATTTTTCTGACATGGGTGTCCATTTCCTCGACAAGCTTGGTAAGATATCTACCCAATCTCACAAGGCTATCCTCCTCTGTCATCAATCTGTGGATGTTCCACTTTCCAAAGTTTAAATAGAGAATAGGCCTTCCCTCCAAGTCAACACTGTCTTTTTCTACCAAAAACTCTGCGTCCATTTCCCTCCAATCTTCAGCCAAAATCTTGTCAATGCGGTGCTCCTCCCTCCACTTTAAATTTTCCAAGAGCAGCGTCTTTGCCAAAGATACATTGAAGTCCTTCGCAGATAACCACTTTGCTAAGTATGCATCCTCCTCCATATACTCATCCTTCAACTTGGAGGATACCCCTCCCATTTCCTCCCGTAATTCGTCAATGGACACCTTGTCACTTTCGGAAAGGGAGGTGAGGTCAAGTAGCCAGGAATTTATCCCGGGGCAATATGAGGAAACAAATAATGTTAACAGAAAAGCTTTATAAAATTCCATTTTTAATTATAAATTTTTCAAGTCAAGTCACTACACACAACACAAGTTTGTCTTCAAATGACATTTTTTTGGAATGACCTACCAAATCATCAAAAACCCTTCAAATATCCCTAATGAGTTGCTATCGTCATCATCATCATTAACATTCATCCAAATATAACGGTCCTTTAATTAATTAGGCTGACTCATCATGGCCCATGTCTGTGTTTCATTTTACCCCAAAACCAAAAAATCAATACATCAAGCTAAAATACAAGCCAACATACATCCAAAAAGAAAAAGGTACATTAAAATTTAATGACTTATTTTTCTCATTCTCTTTTCGACTGTCAACCTTCTTGTTTTTCAGAAGAAGAAACTCGATATGTTACGCTGATTGTTATTCAATTCAAGGAAATGGAAATGAGCTGCTGACAAAGCTGAGCATAGCATTTTAAAGCTATCGAGCATTTTATAAGAATAAGCTATTAAACATTTAACTAAAATATTAGCATAAAGTTGAATATTATATTTTAAAAATCTATTCCATTTATCCTTTCAATGTTAAAGAGGGGACCAAATTATGTATGCTATTATAAATGAGGTGGCGGAGGTGGTGGTAGTGGAGGAGTACCCGACCCTCTTTCCTTCTATTCTTCCGCATTTGACGACTTGACATGTTAAAATATTCGCATGGAATTTAGCATGCTAAAAAATATTGACTATTTGAAGAAGAAAGTATGCCAAGGATAATAATTTGCCATTGCCAATCCGATCCAGCCAGAGAGAGCCAGGCCAAGCCACGTCGTTGATAAAAAAGAAGGAAAAAGGGAATAAAATCAATAGATAGTAGGATAGCTTTTGTAGTTTATGGCTATTAAGTTGGTTGACAGTGACAGTGACACTGAAGCATTAAAAGAAACGACACACATGTTGCATTCCTATATACTTGACCAATACAGTGTAATAGTTTGAGTTGGAAAGTTGAGCATGTTGGATGCGAGGCCCTTAATCTGTTCATCGGCTGAGGAGGATGAGGTGGTTGTTCCACCTCAAACCCCACCTGGGGAGGATGGGATGGTGCCACCACCTCCAGAAAAAGCACAGGACTGTACAAGGGAAAATGAAGAGGAGGAGAAGGTTGCCAATGCCAAGCAAGCTGTTGATAAGCAAGAGAAGGAAAATGATAAGAAAACAAGGAGTGGAGGTGGTGGGTTATCTGCTGCGGGGGCGGCGGCGGGGGTGGCAGCAGAGGACTGGTTTGGATGCAGCTTTTGTGAAAATCGGTGGTTCCCAAAGTTGTCGCTTTTGGAGAGCCATTATGGGAAGGAGCATGAGGGCGCTACTAGTTATCAGTTTGAACTGCTGGAATTGAAGTAAAATAAAATTAAACATAAATAATTATAGTTAAATATTTAATTAACTGATTAAGATTTTTTAATTGTAGGAAGTGTGTGATTGTATTGCCCCATATTAAAAGTGTGCTGATGAATATTGGAACAGCGACGGGGGAGGATTTAAACAAGCAGTTTTCTGAGATGACCCTTTCTGGTGGAGGGGGAGGAGGTGGGGGAAAGGGGATGAAAAGGAAGAGGATGGCAAGGTTGCCTCCGATGCCATCGATGGCCAAAGCAATTCGCAAAGCTATTAAGGTGACTCAGGGAGAAGGTGGGGAATGGGGCAAAGGGAGTTCGTACAGAAGGATTAAAGAGTACCTTATCAACAAAATGGGGATGGAGGCTGATAAGTTGAAGAGGAAACTGAGAAGGGTGCTGGAACGATTTGTGGAGATGGGTAAGCTGGAACGGAGGTTCTGTTCGGGGAAGACCTTGTATTCTTTGAAGCGGTCAGAGGGACAAGGAGATGGGGAGAAGATGAGACAAGATGAGGAGATCGGAAGATCGAAGTCGACAAAAAGGGAAATGATGAGAATGGAAGATAAGCGAAGATTTCGGGATCAGCAGTTGAAGCAACTTGCCAAAAGTCTCAAACCACATGATTTAATGGATCACGAGTAAAAAATATTAAGTTAAGAGTTAATGAATCGTCATTTAAAAAAAAGTCGGGCTTCCGTTTAAATCGCTCAAAAATAAATAAATTGAATTTGAGAAATACAAAGCGACAAAAATATATATATTGGAGACAAATCTGTATATCGGTTTTATTTTTAACTGTTAATTAATTCGTTAAATATTTACAGAGTAAAATTTTTAAAGCATTGTTGGAAATTGGAATTAAATTTGATATAGTTCAACTTTACAATATTTAGAAATTTCCTAACACTCTTGTCAACATGCCTAATCTGTACAATCCATCATCAAAACACTAAACTAATCGCACTACACTTAATTATTAATTAGCATGAATAATAAAAGTGGATAATTATTAAAACTTAAAATGAGAGAGTTTAAATGTTTTTTTCTAATAAAGTTCTGGAAAAAGTTCAATGTCAACTGATCCCGGACTCCATGTGGTGTCATAGAGATCAGCTTCATCGAAAAATGAAGTTTTGTTGAAATCTTTTCCTTTTTTAATGGATGCGGGGGCGGGGACGATGATGGATTGTTGTACAGGTGGTGTTGGTGGTGGTGATGGGGATGACGAAGTAAAGTTGAATTGTTGGACAAGGTTGAATTCCAAAGTTTGAGGTTCCTCCAATGGTAAAGTTGACGTCACGCTTGTGTTTGTACTTGATTGTTGCTGTTGCTGAGACCGGAAGTGAAGCTGCTTGTTGATATCATCCATGTCAACATCAATTATCCCGGCATCATCGAAGGTTCCATTTTCACAAGATTGCTGTTCGTCGTGTTCAGCTTTGTCTGCTGCAACAAGCTCTCCAATAATTCTGTCAACTTGCTCGAGCTCTTCCCGGATCTCCTCCCGATCTCCTCCAACAATTTGCTCGGAGAACTCTCCGAGAATTTGCAAAATTTCAGGTGAGTCCAGATCCCAAGGTAGGACATCAAAAGCAGTAGCATTGCTGCTGGTTGGGATTGGGGCTTGGACTTCAATAGCTGCTGCTCCAACGTTACCAGTTTTGATGGCTCCAATGTCGCATCCTCCAGCGTCACATCCTGTATCTTGCTGAGTTGTTGTTGGGGGGAGCAGGGGGAGGGGAGCAGAGGCGAGAATAATTCTTCTTGAAGTCCCTTCTGCAGAGGGATTGTGCGAAGCACAGCAGGCTTCGAAGAGGAAAAAGAATTATTCAAACTACTGCCACCCACGCCACCCCCACCACCACCAACTGACAAAACAACAGAAACATTCTGATCAACTGACTGACTGACTTGGCCGCCATCACCAATAGCACCGCCGTCACAAACAGCCATTGTCACCACAGCATCCTCCTCAACCACTTGGTCCACCTCTTGCTTCACAAGTGGAGTGTGAGTGTGAACCTGAACCGCCCCCAACTTTTGCTGTAGTTCCCTCACCAACTGCGCCAATCTACTGTTTTGCTGCTTCAACCCCGCATTCTCAGAGGTCAACTCTTCGTTTTTCGAAGTCAACACGACGTTCTGCTTTTTCAATGACTCGGTCTACAATAAAATACAAAATAGTTAATTATGGTGTCATTTTTAACTAAAAGTTACATTAACCACTAATTAAATTTTTAATTGTTTTCTTACCACTTGCTGCATCGCCTTAATTTTAACATCTTGCTGTTGCATCAGAGCCTTTTGTCGGTCCCGAGCACTTTGCGCTGACATCCTGTTCATCATTTTCCTGTGTTGGCTTTTCTCCTCGGCACTGAGGTGATCCAGCTTTCTCCTCTTTCTGGGCGTCTTGTTTTGCCCACATCCACCTCCACTTGACATCATCATCCCTTCGTCACCTCCCTCGTCACAACCCGAGTCACCTGCAACACTACCGCCCCCTCCACCCATTAAACTATTCTCGTCAATTGTGGAGTAGTCCATTTGATTGGCGGTTGTGGTCGAGAGGGGATCATGCTCCTCCAAAATAATTGTGGGGGAGTCTGAGGGGAAGATGCACAGGTCAACGTATTCTATTTTAATGTCCTCCATTTTCACAGGCTGATGGCTAGCTTTACGCTTTCGAACTACGGGCATCTGTGTTCCAATCATTTGTGCGAGTTGATTATCTAAAACAATCAATTAAAAATCAACAATTAATTAATGACCACCATTTATTTATGATTATAAATCCAAAACATTTAAATTTGATTTTAAATAGCTTACCCAATAAATTTAACTGATCCAAAACAATATTCTCAACTTCAAAATCAACACTTTAACAATTTGCATCACAAATATATATAAACAAGGTATTCTTGAAACTTTGAAAAATTTAAAAACGTTCGAAAAATTGATAACTGATCTTGTGTACTGAAAAATGTTGAATGATGTCGAGTTCTAGAGAGACCAGCAGTTATATTGGAAAGAGCTGCAGAATAGAATGGTAAAGAAGCAAAAATAGAAGGAAAAAAGGGTTGAAGTAAACCTGTGTATGTGGCTGATGCAATATTGAGCTGTGCTGTCGTGAAAAAACACGGGGCTCATTCTGATTGGCTGCTCACGGTCAAATGCATTTGCGTCATCAACTCATCAT
>JAQFXM010008653.1:0-10410 GCA_034693345.1 Entomobrya multifasciata | reverse complement strand
TTTTCTTTTTCATTATTTGTACTCCTGAGGAAGAAATTGAATAAATTTCGAAAGCTTGAGCTACTTATTTATAAAAACATTCGTAAATCCCGTATAACCTTTTACATATTTATTTTTATTGCTTGCAAAAAGTTTGCTAAATTAAGCTGCACAAATGAATTCAGAAATTAAAAAACTGTATGCGTATGTCATAAGTTTACTACGTAAATTTATATATTTATCTTTAAGTGAATACTTTTTTGTCGTAAAGAGTATGCAAAATCAGCCACAATTTAATAATTTAACCGAAATAAACAATACAATTTATACCTATGTAATTACATGTTTATAATACTACAGTATATTTATACGTTCAATTTTTGATACCACTTCATTTCAAATATTTGAATTTAAAAATCCATATTTAAATGAATAGTCGGTTGAAAACCAATTATATTTTACAACATGATTACTTAAACTCTAACATGTTCTATTAAAAAGTATAACCGTTTTACCAAAGAAGTACGATCTTGTACTATTGTTTAACAAAGTCATTATATATAATTAAAAATTACGATTTTAAAATCTAGTATAAGTTTTAGATGCATTCCGATATCCTTTAACTATGATAGCTGAAGCTTTCTTTTGTGAATATGTTTCATTACTAGTGTGTCCTTAATTCATTAATTAATTCATTGTGTCCAAATTGTGTATAACGAGCAGCAACACTGCATTTGTAATATTAGTATTCATTACTGCATCCTTGCTGACCGTAAAGTAGCCTCCACAAGCCACTTGTAATTCTTCTGAGCTTTTCATTTTACTGTATAGTAATACGAGCCCTTTTGTCTATTATGTCCAAAATACTGACTGGTATTTTTCTTTCTCAATTGTCCACTATAAAGTCGAACGTGTAAAGCCACTCTTAGAATAAAAACGCCCATTACCAATGACAACAAAAATGTTGATGCAGTTTCAATAGTAAGAACTAACGGCAAAAACTACCACAATTAATGGTCAGCCAAAAGAATACTGTTAAGACAACTTGTAACCCCACCACAGCTACTAATAACATATCCGAAACCAAATCGTGAGTAAATTGTGAAAAGATGGTTTGAGACTTGAAAATAAGTTGTTTACGGTTTTGGGTATTTTAGATTGTCTTTGTGATGATTGTATATTTTGTATATATTGTGTTACTACTTTATTCGAAAATAGGCGTTTTAAATATTTTTCTATGGATGGATCTGTTAAAGAAATTGAATCTAATAATTTTGTAAAAAGAGTGTACTTGAATGTTGACGGTGTGTTGTGGTTTACTCTATCGGGATATGGTGCAATAGGACTTAGAAAGAAAACTTGAAAACATAGCAATAAAGCTGAAATTTCCATTTTTTGTTGAACAAGTTTGCTATAATTAAACTTCTTTAGTAAAAACGTTTACAACGATTAGAACATTAAGCACATAGATCAATAAACCCGTTTCCGTTAGTAATTTTAGTTGTTTCTTCCAGCTGGATCGATCAATCTTTTAAATTGAACACTTGGAGTATCGATTGTTATATAACTTCTTTACACTAATGTTTTCCATTTGAATATCAAAATTTGCAATATTTTTACTAGTTTTGAGTTTTTGTTGGCAATTTTAAAAGTCAGAATTTTAATTTTCCTGTGACTCTGTATTACGAATCCATCATGAATTTTTGTATTCAATCTTTCAATTTGTCTAACTTAAACTTAATAACTTCAGTTTACTTCCATGCTTATAGTTCAAACTCCAATATTTTTTTTAATCAGAATTTTTCAAAAAAAATCAAAATATAATTTCAATATAAATCAAAAAACATTTGGATGGATCTTTTCAAATGCGTTCGTTGACAGTTGTGCTATTCTACTATGATTTCAACAAATACATTCGTGTCTTACAAAGCGTTTGACTAGCCTCCAAGTACTCTTCACTAAAAAACTAAATTTAATTGTAGGAAGTGTATATCAGAACTCACTTCAAAAATTGAAAACATAACCTTGTAATGTATGCATTTGCGAGAATCGCATTTCAATTTATAATCCTGTAGGATTAGTGATACCTTATGCCTGTCGTAAGGATGTATATAATATATTACGTATCATGCTTTCTTATTAAAAAGGGATTATTGATTTGATGTCAGTGCACAACAATTGCTTTATTTGACATTATGATTAAACATGGGCATGCAATCTATATTGTAGAGCAAAAAATCGATTGAAGATCAAGTCTAAATAAATTAGGATAAGGATAGAAACATAGAAATAAATGCAGTTGCAAAACATGGAAATAAAATACCAATCATTTTATTAAAATGTGGTACCCAATGTGCTTAAGTAATCGATAAGCGTCAACCGGAAGGTTTGTCTTTCAAAACCGTGTTGTAAACTTTTCCCAAAACTATTTAATATTTAAACGAAAAAATACAAATTTTATGGTTGCCACAAATGCCATGAAAACTGACTGCCACATCAGAAATCGGATTATATTACATTAAATCTTTTCAAACCTCGTTCAGTAAATATCATGTAGGAAACGATTATTATGTTGGTTTCGTTGATGTATGTCATTTCAACATTTTTGAAACATTTTGGCAGACAATTTTAGGACTATTAGGAAACTAATCAATTAGAAGTTCAATGTTAAAGTCTATCAAACTGAACATCTAAGTATTTCATATACATAAATGGCTTAAATTTTACTGCTTTATCTTACGTTAAAGACGGCTTGTTAGTAGGTAGAAATCATTTTAATAATGGACAAACATGGAAAGTCTAATAGTTGTCATAAGTCTAAGAAATTGTTAGAACTGTCAAGATAAGATCTGTGCCGATGGCTGATGGTAGATTTACTCGCAATGTCTGTGGGACTTACGTTAGTATGACCGATTATTTTAGTAAAATATATATTCTTCCTAATGTCTGAAATCAAGTTTTTATTAATGTAAAAGGATACCCAATAATGCATAAATAAACCACCGTGTAGCGTCAAAGCTAGCATTTAGAATTGTCTTTTATCAAAAAGTAAGGTTTAAGAATGGTTCAGCCATAAAAATAAAACGACAAATTAAATGCATAAAATATTCAACTGTTCGTGGAAGAAAGCTAGAGTTTGCAAAAATAAATCAATTCCAAACCAAAAATGATTGCTATCAAAATAAATATTTGAGAGTTAGTATTTCTCTTCTACATGACTAGCAATTACTGTCAATACAAATTCCAAAATAAATTGCCAGCTTAAAATTAGAGCAAAACGTTAATGACCCACTGGGCTCTAACATTACCAGTCGCTTACAAGAAAACGTGAAACGAAGTTAGCTTAAAAAAATCAAAGGAGCGCAAAGGTTTCCTAAATACTAAAAAAATATGTTAAGCGATCGGCTATATAAATTGATTTTTGTGTTCTGTAAATATGGCTGCAAATTCGGTGCAATTCCAATCGAGTTTGAAAAAATGAATTTAAAGTTTTCTATATCAAAAGATAATAATGGAAGAAAATTTTCCAGAAACAAATATTTAGTTTTGTTCTGGGTAGCTGCGTCTATTGGTATTACCTTAAACGAATATTTAGTTGGGGATTTCAATATGTTTTTGGTAAAGTTGCTTTATACATGTTCCATATTTTTTGACGGATTGTTCTGTTCTCCCTTCTATATTTATTTAAACGACGTTATTTTGTTTCTTAATGGTATTGTTTTACTGCTGCAAAATATAAACGGTAAGTCTTTAAAATTATATATTTAAATTTGGAAATATTCTTAATTTGATTTTGTTAATTTTTTCTCAGAAAAGTACATGTATGGGAATAAGATGGACAGGCTGAAGTTTAACTTATATCTCGACGGGATCGTCATATGCTTAGTATCTTCGTGTTTCAGTTTCGGTTTATTGGGATTTATATCTTGTCTTTGTGATCCAAGAGATGCCGTTTTTGTAGGACAGCTTATTCCACAAAACGTGTACTCTTATTTTCCGGTTGGCTTAATTGTTGCATTATTTCATGGGTATTTACTTTTAGTTGACCAGTTTCTCGTGTCTATGTTTGCTAATTTGTTATTAATATATTTGATTTACACAACCAAATTTCCGTATAATGAACTGAATGTAAATTCCAGGAATGTTCCTGAAACAAATAGTTTATTAAGAGATCCGCATAATTTTAAATTATTTTATATGTCATTGCAAATACTTCATCAAAACTTTTTATACATTATGAGTTCCTATGTATTTCTGTTTCACTGTCTTTTTAATATTTTCCCAATACTTGTAAACGTAGTTCTTTTTAAATACTGGAATCAACTGGAACTCATTGTGAAAGCAATGTTAATTGTTGGGCTTATCGTAACTCTTGTATTTTGGTTGATATTTCTGCAAATTGGAAAATACTTGTGGATACGAGGTCGCAAAAATTTACAATGTTGGAAAACATTTGACTGGAAGGTTGGTGGGCTAGAAAAACGACTAATGATAAAATATACTCGAAGCTGTCGACTCATTTTGATTAGAAGTGGTAATGTAGTATTGATTGGTAGAAATACACAAATCATTTTTATTAGAAACTTCATTTTATACACTTGTAAAGCATGGCTGGCTTTAAAATAGTAAAAAACATCCTAATCTTTAAAAAATATTTTTAGAATTGTGTATTTGCCTTGCAAACATCAAATATAATGTACGTAATATTAATACAACTAACTCGAACATGGATCAAGCCGACATAATCGGAATACATGCAAAAACGAATAAGGAAAACTAAAGAAACAAACAGTAAGTGCATCGCTAAGTATATTACATATTGTTAGGCGTGTTGCTGATTGACCAGCAAAATATTTTAAAGGGACTGTATATCATACAACATTACTTTACAATGTTCCAATGTTTTTTGTAGTAATTTCGTTATTTTGATGTATTCAGTTTATAAATATAGATTGTTGTAAGTCTTTCTAAAGCAATTATGAAGAACTTCACTCAAGATTTTAATCAATCAAAATTTTGGAAGCAATATGAGGTTTTAGATTTGTAAATAAACTAGTTTTTAAGTCAGACGAGTTATTAAAATAAATGGATGCTCAACCAAAATTGATAGATGTTGTCAAAATAAATAGTTAGTAAGACAGCCTGTAAAGATACAATCATATACATTCATACAAACTACCTAAAAATTTACTTAAAATAGCAATAAAAATAATAACTACTTTCTCACATAAAACTTAGTAACTAAATTACTAACCATTGTAATATATATGTATGCCCTACAATTTCTAACTGGTTGTATTTATATTAATCACTATTCGATATACATATTCATTTGAAATACTGTCGTAATTATACTATTTTTAATAACTTAAGTATTAGGTCATTAAAGTAAGTATGTAACTATTTATATGATTTTTCGATGAGTCACCCGCATTTTTTATTCTAATCACATTTTGTAAATCTTCAGTACCAAACTAGAAAATTCTGATACCAAAAATCTATCTTAAAAGTAAACCCTAAAGAAATTTACTCTTCATTTCTGTACAACAAGTTACCCGAATAACATTCAGTCAAAATGGAATACAAGTGGAAATCCAGAATCGTCGCTCTTTTAGAAATATTATTTTCTTTAGCATTCGCTTTCGTAGCAATTGCCGTAATAAGCTTAGCCTTCCTCTGTTCCTCTCAATTACACAAAAGAACTAACGAAGTTAAGTTAACCGACGGAAGCCCATTTTCCTTTCTGGTTAACGGCACAGTCGACAATCAAAACAGCAAAAATGTTACAAACAGTTCGTTATACGTGCTACATCACTGTACACAGTTTGATCACGCTTTATCAGCCTACTTGTATCTTCCCGCCAAAACCATTTCTCTATGGATTATGGCGCTAATTTTTGTAATCGTTTTAGTTGGCCCTTTATACGTTAACCTGAAATTATTAAGGACCGTCTTTACCCGGGTAAACATTCAAATATTCAAATTCTTATTTTAAATTTAGTTTTACCGCCAAAACAATTAAACCGCAAATTTTTAATTTTTGCATTTTTTTCAAATTCGCATTTTAAATTTAGTTTCCCGCCAAAAAAATTAAACTGTGAATTTTGAATTTCCGCATTTTTTCAAATTTACGTTTTAAATGTAGTTTTCCCGCCAAAAAATAAACCCGCGAAATTTGAATATTTATATTTTATTTTGAATTTTCAGAACGTCACTATCGACAACGCTTGGGCGGGAATTTCATTTTGGATCCAGTATTCCATCCAATACATTATTTTCGTCGGCGCCATTCTATTCCATCAAGGTTTAATGATACATTTAGTCCTTTTCATTATAATCCGGGGTTTATTCATCTACTTTGTCCGAAAATTCTGTGCTGTTTCCAAACAAGACATTGAAAAGGAAAAGGAAAGAAACTTCGAGCTCCACCAAAAGAAAAGCTTTGAAGAAATATCCCATCAGCGTCATCATCACATTTATAATCAAAAGCCTGAAGATCCAGACATGATTTGTATCAAGTTTTTAAATATTATTCGCATTTAAAATTATAATTAGCTAATTAGGCTGGTAATTACTTCATAAAATAAAAAAATATACATGTTAATGGATATATTATGTACATAATTTAAATAGTGGAAAATTTTTCAAGGTTAAATGGACAATTAGGTAAATTAGTAGTTTGGTGACTGGGTTTCATGACTCATTCATGAGGAACGCTTGAAAAGTGAACAAAGTAAACTTGTTGGTCCGCTGCCAATTGAAGTCGAGGGGGCGGAGCTACGTATCTTGCTGCTTGGTAAAGTGTAAAGCTGGCTGCTGGGCTATTTTCTACAACAGCAGCATTGACTAGACAGCAAAATGTTTTTGTCATCTGCGGGTTTTGATTTAATTGTTGATTAAACTTAATTATAATGAGTACTAGTTCATTAGTTAATGAAAGTGGTGAAGGAGAAGATATGGAAGGAGGACCGGAAGTTGTTTTTGAGTTTGACCCTGGAATTCCTTCTGAGGGAGGAGATGATGACCTCATAGATAATTGTCCACCGGACGAAGAGGAACCTTCTCAGTTAAATTTAAATGGCTACTGTTTCCTGTGCTTGGAAAGGGAATGTCGACAAAGTTGGATGGAAGCTGGTGCTGGTAGTGGAGGAGAAATTAGTGGATTTCATTTGAAGTCGTTTAAAACTTTATTGACTTATCTGACCGGTGGAGGTGAAGGAGGCGGAGGGGGTACTTTGGAAGGTGAAGATGGCAAAAGACTATCTGTTTGTGTGGAATGCTATCAGACTTTAACTGATCTTGACAAGCTGCACCAAGAGTATTTGGAGATTCAGAGGAGGATTCAAAGTCAAGTGGGGAAAACGAGGGAATGTGTGGTCAAAACAGTTGAGGAGGATGATGGGGATGACCTCGAGGGAAAAAGTAGAAGAGTTGAATTTTTGGAGTCATTAACTAGTAGTTCATCAAGTGAATCTACCGTGGAGGAGTTTGGCAGATGGCTAATGAGAATTCACGATCAAATAATTACAAAAGGTACAAAAGCTTGGTCACTGCTTTCTAATTACTAATTAACTAACTTTAAGTAAACAGCTAATAATTAATTGTTCCCTTTTCAATTGTTTTAGTAGACAGCGCAGTCAACTTTACACCGCCATCCTCTCAAGATGAGGAAGAACATGTGATTAAAGTGATTGAAGTAGATGCTCCCGAAAATCAAATTGACAATGATAATGATGATGGTGACGATGGTCCATCCTCCTCCCCCGATAAGCAAAAGCTTCAAGTTGAATTTATAACTATTGAGGAGTACACCGATGTCCAAGGTCACGTTTACCATGTGTCTCAAGGCGGAGGAGAGGAGACAAGAATTGTGGAAATACCTTATCAAGAAGAACAAGTGGATATTCAGATGCAGGTGGAGACTATTGAAAATGAAGCAATTCCTCCAGATTCAGATAACCAACAAGATAAGCAATTGATTGAAGGTCATGGTGACGACGCAACCTCACAAAAGCCAGAGGACATCGATAGTGGCACCGCCGGTGCCGGCGATGATGAGGAGGATTCTTCCGTGACAATTGCCGGTGTTCCTGTTGACCCATCAGCTAATTATGTGATGATAACCACAAATGTCACTGATCCCACCACGTAAACCATTTAAAAATACATTCCATTTAAAAATTTACTTAGATTAACATTTTAATTAAGTATTTTAATTATATAATTATTTAGGGGAGTAGTTTCCGTTCAACCAATTCTCATCAGCGTTGCCCAACTTCAAGCCATGCAACATCAGCAGCAGCCGTCAAGCTTATCTACACCTTCTTTGATAACCACTCCTCCTCCTCCTCCCCCAACACTGCCCCCACCTATCCTCATCCAACCAAGTGGTTCAGGTCCAAAAAACAAGTGTTCCAAAAAAGAACCTCTTGGCGCCTACTCCACTCCCTCGGAATACCTCTACTATCACTCCGATCATCAACCTTGTGACGTCTGCAACTGTCATTTACCCCGAGGCCCCCAAATTGCTTCACATTTGGCATGCCATGTTGGCTCGGATAATGTCTTCTACTGCAGCGACTGTCAACTTGGCTTCATTTCACCTTATCGCCTAGCCCAATATCACAGAAGTCGCCCTACTCGATGTCGCCAAGATAACTCTGTTCACTCCACGCCCCTTTTCAACTGCGACCTTTGCCCATATTCATCCTCCAAACCTATCTCCTTCCGGAAACATTTCGACTCCCATGAAGGTCATCACCTTGCAAAAAAATTCCAATGTCCCCTCTGCCCCCTTCGGTATCCCACCCAAACATGGCTATCCTTCCATCTCTCTGATAAGCATATCTTCACCAAGCCATCCGGCCGCCAAAAGTGTGACATTTGTTCCAGCTTCTTCGATCTCGGGGAAATTGAGTCCCATCTTTGGAGTCACGGTTACAGTGACCTTTTAAGATGTAAACTCTGCATGTGTATCTTCACTTCCTTGGAAACCCTAATAACCCATCAGACAACAGTGAAACGTAGAGCTCTTCACGATATCAGTTGCCATGTTTGTGGCTCCAAATTTATTAAAGTGAGGGACCTTCGAGTTCACTACTTTGAAGAACACAAGCTGGGCACCAAGTGGACCTGTGAAAAATGTAAAGAAGAATTTTATTCTGAGAAGAGTTACCAAGGTCATCAAAGAAAATGCGAAGGTCACACTGAGGTGCCGGCACCATCTACCTCAAAGTCTACCTCCAGCACCACAAAGCGACCTCTGTATCCCAGTTTAATGAAAAAGCAGTGTACAGACTGTGGTAAAAGTTGGACCAATGCTGACGGCCTTTTAAAACATCGAATTAGGGAACATGGGGATCCCCCTTTAAAGTGTTCGGATCCCCAGTGTAAGATGACCTTCAATAGTGAAGTGGTTCTGAGGTCCCATGTTGCCAAAGATCATAAAGGATATACAGTGATTACAAAGCCATGGAACTGTGACAAGTGTGGGGAAAGTTTTGAGAGGAAGGATAAACTGAAAAAGCACAAATTTGTGAAGCATTGTGAAGATAAGCCGTGGAGTTGTGAGGTGTGTGGGTTAACTTATAGAAATAGGAGGACGTTGAGGGATCATGTGAATTTTAAACATTTTGGAAAAGAGAGGAAAAGAGATAAGGAGTGTGAAATTTGTGGGAGGAGATTTTATGATGGGCAGGTTTTGAAAAATCATAAGTTGATTCATGGCGAGGAAAGGCCGTGGGAGTGTGATAAGTGTGGGCAGAGGTTTCGACAGAGGGGCGCACTGAGAACGCATAAAAGGCAGCATGATAGGTTGGGGGAGGGATTTAAGCCGAAGGGGGAAATGGGGAGGATTGGGGGTGGTGGGGGTGGATGTGGCGTGGGAGGAACAAATAAAGATTAAATGTTTGAATGGTGTATTTTTTTGAAATGTAAATTAAAATGTGAAAATAAATTTGTTATTGAAAATTTTATATTTTAATTGGTGTAATTTATTATGTTGGACATGGTGGAAGAAATATGCATTCGAGGAGGATCCCTGTGACACGGGGACCATCACCTTTGGCAAAGTCGATGGCTTGACTCCAGAGGAAATTTGGGATAAGGCCGTTGTTTATGTTGGCGACGACTAGGTCGGTTACTATGGGACCTACTTGTTGGGGGTCGAAGATGTTTGGGGCGGTTTTGTACCAGGGGAGGGTTGTAGTGGGTGGTGGGGGTGGTAAAGGGGTTGGGATGATTTGTTGAGGGAGGTAAGGGGATGGTGGGGGTGTGAGTGGGGAAGCGTAAAGGGTGAGAACTACGTATTTTTTGGTGGAGGTGGGGGTGGCTTCTTCTTCGGGTTCGGGTGAGAATACAATTGCATCTGAGGGGGTGGAAGTGGTGGTGGGGGCGGGGGATGAGGTGGTTGTTGATGGGGTTGTGGGAGTG
>JAQFXM010008652.1:0-10410 GCA_034693345.1 Entomobrya multifasciata | reverse complement strand
AAAATAAGTGACCATGTCACTGGGAAATCCATCAGCATGTTTATCATGCACATCTTGCATGGGCGATTTGCCCAATCTTATCAAGACCGGAAAGACTTGGTACTCTGCAGAAACATATGTAGGCAATTGGTATGAGGAAACTTGCCGTAATACAGTGAGCAGAATATGCAATTTATTAAATTATTTTGCTGTAGGCCTTTGCTTCTAGGTCTGTAAATGAATGATTGATGTTGCAATGCAACTTTTATCAATCTTTTAGATAAAACGTGATGAATTCCTCCGAAAAAGGGAATGCGGAGACCTGAAAATTCAGAGAACCCAAACAATGATTGATTTACTGTTGAAGCCAACAGAACTGACGCAGCACAATGATGGCTATCTCCATTACGGTGATATTGTCCAAATCGTGTCTCCAGGTCCCACATGTGCCACAGCAGTTGCAGAGCATCCCTTCAAACGTGGTCACTGCAGACTTGCCCATTTGGCGTTGAGTGCGTGTGTGCCACCAAGCTCGATTGATCATGCTCCTTACCTAAATACGGACAGTATTATTTCCGCTTCTCCTCTTTTGTTTCCTGTGGTCCGAAATTCTTTCGTTATAGAGCACCCAAGATGTCATTTGGAAGTGGGGCAGGAGGTCAACTATGGTGATGTCTTTCGCATTCGTGCGCTACCTACGCAGCACTTCAAACTTTACCTATTCTCAGCACCTGCCATTCGTCTTCATCATGCAGCAACGCACTCTGCCAAGCCAAAGGTCCGATTCTCAGATATAAACACAACGGAAACACTGTGGTCTGCTTGGCCGATGGATGATTTTGAACAATTAAAAATGGAGTTAGGTCTCCCAATTCCCATGAAGAAAAGACTTTATATAAAGCATAATGGGACTGGGATAAACTTATCAACAGAACCGGATTTCCCGGTTCTCACTTACTTTGGAAATGAGCTGGAGGTGACGGTGGACACCAAGAGGGATCGTGTACGACGACCTACGTATCCAAATTGGTGGTACTTTGATACAGACCGTGGAAGACCACGACCAGATGAATGCTTGAAGCAATTTATGGAGCAGTCGAGTATCGACGCTTCACACAATGTCCAAAACGTGGATAAATCGGCTGCTGATGAGGAGAAGCTGAAGGAGAAAATTAAAAAGGAGAGGGAGGAAGAGGAAAATGAGGATGATGATGAGTGTGATGACCCAACTTATATGATTCAGCAGCAAATACGCAACATGCCAATTGATGAAATGCAGTTCCGAGAGAGTTTAAGACAAACGGATAAATCCAAGGATCCTACTGCTGGAGGTCAGCTACCTTACGATTACAGAACAGGACCACAGCCCAATGCTTATGCGTACAAGGTGTTCAAGAATGATCCCTACTTTCCAAACACAAAATGGAACTGTGGTGATACAGACTGCTGCAATATTCGTCCACCTCCACAACTTTATCAAGAGGAACAGAAACAGAAAGAAGGTAAATGTGAATGTGAGTGCATTGAGCCCGAGGATCCACCTCCAAATATCAATGCGCGTATTAACACTTTGAAACCCTTGCTTCGCTAACTTATTCAATGAATAATTGTTACGTGTGTAACATAATTGCAATTTGCAATGCTACTTTACTTTATTTAAAAAACTGGTCGAACTATATGCCATTATATTTATAAATCTTATATATAATAAATCGTACGCTTTCAATTCAATAAATAGAACAATCTTAAGTTATAAACGATGGATTACTTTAAATTAAGCCATCCATTTCTTTCATAAATTCTGCGTAAGCATCGTCTTTGCTTTGAGTGGGTTGACGAGGTTGTTGTTGTAAGCTTCTTGCTGCCGCTGATGACTGTCCAATTTGATATTCTAAAAACAAAATACACACAGACACTTAATAAAATTGCACTCAAATTTTAACAAATGTTTCATTGTTTTCTGGGAGAAAAAGTTTAAGTTTTTACCGTGTCTTTTAGGTTTGTCCAAGTCATCCCTTTTCTGTTTTAAAATTGACGGCACTAATCTTGTCACATCAGCACTCAAACTTCTTATTTGTGGCTTGGCTTGAATCATTGTTTCAGACACAATTTTTGTATCTGATTTAATAATTTGTGGGGCAGAGGCAAAAACGTTGGAGGGGCGAGGAGCTGGTCTAAATCTTGGTCCACCATGCCCCCCATGTCCACCAAATGGTGGCGGTCTACCAGCAGGCATATTGAAACCAGGTCGCATAGGAGGCAGTGACATTGGAGGTGGTGGAGGAAACCTCATTCTTGCTCCCATTGCAAGAGATGGAGGAGGTGGAGGGAAAAATTGATGAACTGGTGGTCCAGGTGCTGGAGGCGGTACGTTTGGAGGTCCACTGGTCACAGAAGGAGGAGGTATACGTATACCTGGAGGTGGAGCGGGAATAGAGGGAGGCGCTTCAGGAGGTGGTATGGAGGGGAGAGTATCTTTAGAGTCTGTCTTTGAAACAGGTTCAGAGGTTGTTGCTGAAATCGGGTCGGCAGAGGCGGCCTTCGGTTTAGGTACTTGGACTGATCCGGGCTCTGGTTCAATACCAGGTGGTAGTAGATCTTCCTCTGCCATGAACTTTTTGCTTTCCTCTTCGATCTAAAAATTGAAAGTAAAACAATGTTTTGAAAATCAAAAAATACATTATTTAATAGGCCGTATGAAACTGTGCTCACCTCTTTCATAAATCTGTCCATTTCACTAAGAGTCTTCGTATCTCCACTATCCTTATCGTCGGCTTTAAACCTTACTGACTTTGGTTTATCTTCAGGAACATCAACTTCCATGTCATCATCATCTTCCGAAACCTCATCCATATCACTCAAATCCGGCGGCGGTCCAACTGGAACCCCTGGAGGTTCTTTCCCCTGAAAAGTTGGCGTTGGAGGTGGTAGTGCCACAGGTATTGCGGGAAGTGATGACTTTTTAAGTATTCCATGAATTTCAGTTCCATCATCTTCACCTGGAAGAGGTATATCAGCAATTGATGAGGACGGTAAAGCTGACCCAGGTCCCATTTCTGGCAAAGGAATATCTTCAACTGCCGTATTCTCTGCTTGCTTGACCGCCTCAAAAAATTGAATTCTGTGGAATCTACGACGTTCATACTCTTGCTCTTGCTTTTTCAATTCTGTCCAAAATATAGGGTCTTCTTTTTGCTGTAAAATATACATAATACAAATCAATCCAACAATTAAATTTGTTTTTAAAAACAAAACTTGCCGACAAGACAAACTTTCCCATTTCCTTACATATAGTTTCATAACACGGTCCAATGTTTCCCTCAGCTTTTTCCTCTTATCCTTCAAAACCTTCTCTGCCAACGCAGGCGCCTGCGTTGTATTATACTCCACTTCATCCAACTTATCAAGCTCTTGAATGATCTGACCAGGATCCTTATTTTTCAGTACCGCTGTTCGCACAAGTAAACGTTGTTTTTTGTTCTTCTTCAGCTCCTTTTTACGAGCTTCCTTTCTCGCTTGGTCCGTCGGGTTCATAAATTTCCCACTGAGAAGAAATTTGACAAAAAAAATCATATTACAAATCAAGCCCATTTACTGCTAAATCAAACGCAAATTAAAAAATGAATACCAATCCTTATAATTAAACTATAGCTTACCTTTTAGTGGTATTTACACTACGTCGACCCATTTTAGCAGTGATTTGTGGTTTACACTTAACTAAAAAACTACTTCTCTTTTGAATAATATCAACTGCTACAAAGTTCACCTTTCAACGTTTCAACAATCAATGTACTGTCAAAACAAAGTTTTGTTCACCACATGTTCATTGCAAAGCTTGCACACATTTTCCTTCCATGTATTTCACCTGCTTTAAAGAATATGCACATCTACCATGTTTTTTAAATCCTTCCAGGTTTAGAATTACTGATTACATTCACAACTACTTAATTACAAACACAGTTAACAGTAATCTAATTGATTGAGTGAAAGTGTGAAATTCACACTGAGAATCAACTGTTCTCGTTTGTGTTTACTCCTCATCTGCAACATCTACAAAGTTTGAACGGGTGGAATTCGCGAAAGATCTGGGATTGATTTTGGGGTGACTAGATACACTTTGTTGTATAGTAATCAATATACAAATCCAAGAAGACCTGCTAAATCTGCTTTGCTAGTAAAAATAGTCAAAATCGTTGGATCTTTTTATTTGACATATAACTTAAGAAAACAATTTAAAGTTGAAAAATTCATGAGAATCAAATGTTAAGTTTTTAAAAAGTTTCAAATATTTTGTCTTAAGAAATATGTAATTAACCAGAATCAAAAGGCAAATATCATGTACAAGTCATAGTATAATTCTCATCATATTTAGCCACTCATTAAATAATTCATTTTAAACTACTTTAAAAATACAAAAACATCAATCTATTTGTTTGAATGTATAAACCATTTTAATGGATTGCAAAATTAATTCATCTAAATGCTTGTTATCCTCGTTAAAAAAATCATTTCATCTTATGATCATCAACCTCGAAGTTTCTTTTTTCTACTTTAACTACTTGTTATGCATCCACCCACCCACACACAAATCCTAAAGAACCTATAAAATTGACGATGACGACTGTTACTGTTACATTTCTATCCTTTCCTCTTTGTTATTCTTTACATACCTATTAAAATCTAAAATTCAACCTTACAAACATTTTTAAACAGAAAAGACCTGCCAATGTAATATTGCTACTTCTCAAGCTACTTCTTAGATCATCATCTTTCAAACGTGACAATAACACAAACACAGGATATAAAATATTCACCTTACTCATTCCTCCTCATCATCCATCTCTTTAAAAAAAATCCATTCATACACTTCTCTTCTATTTTACTACACAAACAGTTTATATGACAAAACGATGACTGAATGCCTGCCTGCCTGCCTCCCAACTTCTTTTTTTTTACCCCTTTCCATTTCATTTAATTATGTTACGCGTGATGGGTAGATCATTGATCATAATCATCATCCCATCTCTCTACATTTATATGGCATTCTTGTCTCGTCCGTCTGTCTGCATACCTATCTGATTTGAATGAGTCGTCAATAGTCAACTTTTCTGCAACCTACACACAACAGCGTTTTCCCCCCTAAATGATCAACATGATCACTGCTAAACTGTGTGCAAGCATGAAAATGTCCCTGATTCTTTTCTGATGATCCCTCTACTTATACTTTACTAACTTGACTGATGAGGTCGATGATATGCTACGCTTAAGATAACATGAACATTATATATATTCCTCTTCCATTTCCAATCCACCAACACCATAATCTCCTCTTGATGATATGTGATTTGCTCCGCTCACCATTAGAATTAGTAGAGAAACCCATCATCCTCATTTTTTCTGGTTACGTTACATCATTGATGAAATCCTCTCCTCTTTTTTACACACTGCTAACTTACTAGTCAATATTGAGTAATGGCAAAAATAGGGTGACTAGTGAATATTATGTTTGTACTTTTATTTTGGGTGTCTTCCTTTTTTCTTCTCGCTCTCCTGTCCTGATTCTTTTTCATGATATGATATTCTTCTTGAAAGAAGTAGAGTGTGTGTGTGGT
The DNA here is from genome assembly GCA_034693345.1 of Entomobrya multifasciata. Taxonomy (NCBI): domain Eukaryota; kingdom Metazoa; phylum Arthropoda; class Collembola; order Entomobryomorpha; family Entomobryidae; genus Entomobrya; species Entomobrya multifasciata. The sequence goes on along the minus strand of JAQFXM010008652.1, from coordinate 4,819 downwards.
AAAATGGCTTGTTGTTATGTTTCATTTCATTTTCATAGAAAAGATGCACAGAACTGAGCGTGAACACCACGTAAAAAAACCAAGTAAGAAATGTTTGTGTTGTTTTGCTGGTTGTGTGTATGACTAGATCAGAATCATCAACATCATCACACCGCCACCACCATAAAAATCAGTAAATCTCCTTCACATCACATATACATAAGTATGTACACATAATTATTCAGAGACGGAGGAGAGCAGATCAGAGCACAGGAGAGAAATACACACATGTTCGAAATTACCAAGTTTCCCGTGTCCCCGTCTCATCTGACGGTGTAGAAAAGTTCGGAAAAGGGAAGTGACGAAGTTAAATAATAAGAGGAGATATACCTACTTGTATATAAAACAAGGCATGCACGCATAATAAACATAATTACATTTGTAAAAAAATGGAGAGATGAGCAAAAAGCCAAAAAGGAATTGATGGGAATCCATAATCCATCATGCAAAAGCAAAAAGCAAAAAAAAACTTAAGTAAAAACTGTAACAAGCAGTGATTTTTTTATTGGATCTCTCTGATCTCTCACTCACTCTGCTATATGTACTTTTGTGCTACACCTTTATTTCCGAACAAAAATTGGGATCCTCATCATAAGGAAAAAAAATCTTGCTACCATATATTTTTTGTGCAAATGAAATGTGATACTGTTGCTGCCTTTTAAAATGTTATTGACTTCCTTCTGCACAAAAAATATACAATCAACTTTCTCCATACAAAATATTTGATAATCAAAATTGGTCTATAAAATGACTTAATTGTAAAACCTGCAAAAGCGATGTGTTCAATTTTTAAAATGTTTAGTTTGTTAGTGAGATAACAAGAAAAAAGACTGAAAAGTAGGTCATTGAATAGCTATACATTTGTGTGTTTGAAGTGTGTGCATTGACGAACTGTTTGGAAACAGTGTAAGTGGCTATTAGAAAATCATTCAAAGATGGAGAACGCCTTTCAACCTGGATGGTGTAGAGATGGAAATCTTTTGCAGGTCCGATTGTGGATTGAGGATACTGAAAATGATTTAAATCAAGGGTAAGAGAATGGAATATATTTTCAATTTTTTTGAATTTCAAAATTGAGATCAGTGCAGAAAAAAATGTTTATCCATTTGAAAAAACTGTGTGGTTTTATTTTTTCAAAAGTTCGAAAATATGTTCGGAAGTATAGTAGTTTCAATACATACATGCATAACTGGTCATAACTGCAAATGCAGCCTTTTATGTTCAAATGAACACCTGTGGTTTGCGAGTACTGAACTTCTCCACCTACATGTCCGAACCGCCCACGCACTTGTTTAGTCTTTTTGACAATGGCCACATTGGCACTATTATGTTGCCTTCTCTCAAATGTAATCCTTGCAATTGACATGCAATGATACATTTTCAAAAGAAGAGTAGGCATTGATTTGGATTTGCATGATGTAAATCATGCATTTATATAAAAACTGAACTAGCATTTTATGTGATGATTTTGCAGTGATGATCATGGATTCAGTCCTCTGCACTGGGCAGCAAAGTATGGTCAGTACAAGATTGTTGAGTTACTCCTGCAACGTGGCTCCAGAGTAAATGTGGTCAACAGAGGGGATGACACGCCGCTTCATTTGGCAGCTGCACATGGTCATTTAGATGTTTGCAGAGCTGTATGAACTAAATATCTTACCGGTCATTGAAATTAATTTTACTCCACTCGCGACTTTTTTTAAAACTTTATTTTTTAAAAATCATTTCCAGCTAATACAACATCGCGCAGAGGTGAATGCAATTAATGAACATGGTAATACTCCTCTTCACTACGCTTGCTTCTGGGGATACGGAGATCTTGCAGATGAGCTTGTCACAAAATATGGTGCCTTGGTCTCCGTTACGAATCGAGATGGAGATTCTCCACTGGACAAGTGCAAAGGAAGTTTGCCTGGTCGTCTTTTAGGTATATTTGGATGGCTTAACATATAAATTGCTGCACGAAATGGATTTATTCTACAGTAGGTGCCATGTTATGGACTTTTTGTATGTGAAAATGTAAAATTTGGTATTGTGTAGAAAAAGCACGAGAGGCTGGGCAGGACTTGAAAAAGGTTCCATACAAGGACCAAAACTGGCTGGGCCTTAGAACACATCGTGCAAGTAAGTTTGCTAGTTTAAAAACACGGTTATCAAATGAATTTGTTAGCTTGATGTAAAATACATGACATGACACCATACAACATTGAAGCAAGCATGAATGACTTCATTTCTCTAAATCATTGGCACCCCGAAATTATACACTGAAGCTCTTCGAGTGAAGCTCGAAATTTATTGACTTTGGCAAATTTTCACAAGTGAATAAACTACAAGTAATGGATGAATAGGTGGTAAATTTATAGACAGCTCAGCTTCACACAAGCTAAATGACTATTGGCTGTGTTGCCTATTGACTTGTTACGGTTACACTTACACTGATTGAATTTATTGGAAGTGTGCCTATTTTTATCTGTTATTGATCAGAAGGAGTCATGTTGCATTTTCAATTCCCAAAGGGAAACTTATATTGTTCACTTGCTGACATTTGAGCCAGTGATAGTCTTATTATGCCCCGCAGATGGATTTTAATTTTGATGATATTTTACAGGAGACGCCACACTTTCCAGACACAAGGGTATCAATATCCGGGATCTCCAACTTACCCAACAGCTTAACGATGGTCCATCCAGCCAAACTTGGAAAGGACGATGGCAAGGAAATGAAATCGTTGCGAAAATACTGATTCTCCGAGAGTGCACGCCAAGAATTTCACGGGATTTTAATGAGGAATTCCCTAAACTCAGGTATACTGCTGCCCTGAAAGGTTGTTGGGAAGTCCTTATGAGGAATCAAAACAAGCGAGTTTAAAATATTAATTAAAAATTTTCAATAGGATATTTTCACATCCCAACATTCTTCCAGTAATTGGTTGCTGCAATGCTCCACCAGACTTGGTGGTGATTAGTCAGTACATGCCATTCGGTTCCTTGTACAATGTCCTTCATCAAAGTACGAATGTCGTTGTTGACTCCACACAAGCTTTAAAATTCGCTCTTGACATTGCCAGAGGAATGGCGTATTTCCATAACTTGGAACGTTTTGTTCCAAATTTCTACCTCAACAGCTATCACGTTATGGTACACTAATTGCAATGCATACTTAAATTTGCAGAGGTATGTTTTGTTACATTTAGATAACTATAATAATATGGTTTTATACTTGTGCATAGATTGACGAGGATTTATCGGCACGTATTTCCATGTCAGATGCCAAGTTCGGGTTTCAGGATAAGGGAAAGCTGTTCCATCCAGCTTGGATGTCACCAGAATGTATGTCAAATAAATGCAGACTTAATGTTTTTAAACTTGGGGATACTTTTAAATTATTATAAATTAAAACATTGTTTTTATAACCCTGCAGCACTTCAAAAGAAACAATCAGACGTTAACGTAAAAGCGTCAGATATGTGGTCATTCGCCATTGTTCTTTGGGAATTGGCCACAAGAAATGTGCCATTTGCCGATTTGAGCCCAATGGAAGCTGGCATGAAGGTTGGTTGACTGACATTACTGACAATGAGTCCTGATTGTGTTCATTCAGTGTATCCTTTACTTATCTCCATTTTGATAATTGTAGATTTCTTTGGAAAGCCTCCGCGTTTCAATTCCACCCGGCACATCACCTCACCTCTCAAAACTGATTCGTATTTGCATGAACGAGGATCCTGGAAAACGACCTACATTTGACATGATAGTGCCAATATTGGAGAAAATGCAAGCAAGTGCAAACTAACAAACAAAAATGCTGTCAGCTTTCCTAGACAGCTTTTTTGTCAGCTTTACACCTTTTTATTCTACAAAGTTTCTAAGAAAAGATGACAAAGTTTATATATCACGCAAAGCAATCAATCATCCCAGTGTACCATCCATCAATCAGTATTGCATGCTTTCTAAAAAAAAGTTGCTATCAATCAATCAAACGAAAAAATTGTCTCGTTCCATTCACTTGTGCCGTTAAATGAAAGCTTTGCAATTTTTTGCAATTGATCAACATGATCATATATTGTGCTTTCCAACAAAAAAGTGTTCATTTTTCAGAGAAAACAAGATTTGCCTACAAAAACTGCCTTAAAATATACCATTTTCACGTATATTGTACGTTCAATCCACTATACTCTCCTCGCGAAATGTTTTTATCTCTACAAATTGTACTAAAGTTAAAAAATACATATATACATATACCGGTAATTCTAAACTATTATAATTTTAATTAACTTTTAGAATGAATGGTGTGTATAAAACAATGCGTAGGTAAACAGAAGACAAAAAAAGTATTCTGAAAAAAAGTATTACCAACAAAACTGATTACCATACTAATCATTAAAACTAATCCATTTAACTAAAACCGTTTTAATTTTAAAATTATAACTACGTATACTTTTAATTAGTTAAGTAAATGAAAGAGATTACCTAATGTGGCCATTAAATTGTCAGTTAATTTTTACTACTGATTTTGTAGTAATAAAACATTAACATTGACAGACAAGCTTATCAGAAGCCTTTAATTGTTATTAATTTATTAACAAGTTTTAATTTAGTTTTAAATCAAATGCAAGATATTAAATTTTATCATCAAATTGTGCTTCCTATTCATTACATTTTATGTACATAGAAAAATTATAACTGTGTTTGCAAAGTGTCAAATTATTACGTAGATGAATGTATTCATCGTAGTTATAATTTTAGTTTGTTTGTCTGTCCGTCTGTCCGTCCGTCTGTCC
>JAQFXM010008651.1:0-10411 GCA_034693345.1 Entomobrya multifasciata | reverse complement strand
AATTATAATAATGACTATTGACTGTATTTTTATAGAAGTTAAAAGAATTCTTCAAAAAAAACTTTTACCATAGTTTATTGAGTATGACTTTGTATATCAAATGTACACAATATATACATAATTGTATTAAATAGTAATCTAGTCAAGTTGAATTTTAAAAAAAGATCAAAGCTGGTTTACATATTGTGCAGCAGTCCAAAAGAGATACTGAACTTGAAAAATAAAAATAACAGAAATGCAATTCAATTCAATGCCAATTTTTTGTTGAAATGTAGTACTCATTATGCTGCATTTACCTGCGCATTAAAAAATACATATGAAAACTGGCTTGCTTGCATGCACAGACTGCTCTCATGATAATAATTGCAGTACCAACAACAATAGATCTTTGGCAGCATGTCATCTCGTCAATCGGCATTGTTTCGTCCAAATGAATATGCCCGTTAATTTCATATATTTGCCGCAAACTGACCACAATGCATAATCATAATTTATTCAGCAAAGAACTAAATTGACGTGAAATTTTCATTTCATGAACAAAATCAAAGCCATTTAACAGAACTACTTCAAGTACATCTATAGTGCCAAATTTGTTCGTATGTGCGAATAATTTTACGATTGGAGTTTATTTTTGACAACATTTTCGGTACAAAAATACAATCTTACCCATAATGGATAACTGCGCATTAGAAATAGATGGAATGGAGGTAAAGTCATTACAAAATTAACCCATTAATTAAAAAGTACTTTGCGTGAATTTTGTTGTCATTTTTTGCAAACCAAATTAACAGGATCCCCCAAAAACCCACGAAGCCATTACTAGATCATCATCACTAGAAATGGAAGTAACAAATATATCAAATCAGCCAAATGGTATTTTAAAACTAGAAATACAACAACAGCAGATGATTTCGGTTTGCACAAATTGTAAAAGCGGTAATGTTTCTAAAATCGAAAAGAAGAATGATAACATGGAAGATAAAAATGACATACTTTATGGAATACTTGATGTACCTCCATGGTATATTTCTGTACCTTTAGGATTGCAGGTAAAATTTCCAACTGAATTTAAAACATCCACCAGAATTCGATAAAATTATATTTTATTCTTACGATTAAAATTTATCCCTAGCACAACTTAGAAATGATTACAGCAGCAACTGTAATACCATTTCTACTATCAAAGGCAATATGCATGGAAAACGATGATCCAAACAAAGCAATTTTAACATCTACCCTAATTTTTGTATCCGGGATTATAACAATTTTACAAAGTACATTTGGAAATACACTACCTATTGTTCAAGGTGGTAGTTTTTCATATTTAGTACCTTCTCTAGCAATTATGAATTTACCACAATGGAAATGTCCATCAAATTTAGCAGACTTAAGTGCCGAAGAAAAATTAGATGAATGGCAAGTTAGAATTAGGGAAATTCAAGGCGCTATAATTTGTGCATCGATGGTAGAAGTTTTACTGGCTTTCACTGGATGTATTGGATTTTTAACTAAATATGTGACGCCAATTACTGTAGCTCCAGCAATTACACTGATTGGTCTATCATTATTCCAAAAGGTGATGATGGAATGTTCCAAAAATTATTTGGTGGCTTTTTCGTGAGTTTTCTTACCATGCCCACATGCATATTTTAAAAGTCATTCATATTTTTACATTTTTTCTTTATTATTAATAGCATGACATTACTTCTGATCATTTTATCGCAACATTTACGTAACGTGAGCATTCCGCTACCAAAAAGTACAAAAGAAAGTGAAAGTGCAAGAAAATGTTCGTCATTTCCAATATTCCAAGTTTTACCGGTATACAGACTAACCTTAAAAATTGGTATTTCTAATAATTTGTCAGTTAATTTAATTATTTTTTCCTAAGATTCTTATAGCCTTAATTGTCGTATGGATTATCTGTGCTATTTTAACAATAGTCAATGTTCTTCCTGAAAATGATCCTGCCCGGGTGGATGCAAAAAAGCGGATTATTGAAGAATCTCCTTGGTTTCGAATACCTTATCCCTGTATGTAAATTGATTATGTAATTAAATTCATTAAACATATCTGAAAAGAAACGTGCAAAATTTTATAAAACAATTCATATGGCGTTTTAGTTCAGTTTGGTCTACCAACAGTTTCAATAGGAGCTGTGTTGGGTATTCTCTGTGGTGTTTTGACTTCAACTGTAGAATCAATTGGAGATTACTATTGTTGTGCAAGTATAATAAGTAAGCCAGATTCTAAGAATACTGTACATTTGAAGGTTAGATGCATCATTAAAAAAAAATTGCGTGGGTGGATGAATATTTTGTTTAAACTTGTTATGTAGAAGCACCTGTCCCACCGGAACATGCAATGAACAGAGGAATTTTTGTGGAAGGTCTGGGTTGTGTTTTAAGTGGTATTGTGGGTACAGGAAATGCTTCTACCAGCTATAGCCATAACATTGGAACCTTAGGTTTAACTAAGGTTGGATCAAGAAGGGTTATTCAAGTGGCGGGATTAGTAATGCTATTATTTGGGTTGGTGGGTAAAGCTGGAGCGATTTTTGTGTCGTTACCGGATCCAATTTTGGGTGGCATGTTTCTGTTTTTATTTCCTTTGGTTATGGCGGTAGGAATTGGGACGTTGAAGGATGTCGATTTGGAAAGTTCGAGAAATATTTTTATTATAAGTTTTAGCATATTTTTGGGTCTTGTAAGTCGATTAACATGTATTTAGTCAGTTATTAACATGTTTTTTGAAGGAATCATGTAATTTCTTGAATATATATATGTTTATAATTAGGCTGTTAGCCAATGGATGAATACAAATCCGGGGTTAATTAACACAGAATCGCAAGAGTTTAATAGCCTTGTTACCATTCTTTTAAGTACGGGAATGTTTGTTGCGGGTTTTACGGCGTTTGTATTAGATAATACTGTTTCGGGTAAAGTAGTTTTTTGTTTGCTATTTTTATAATTAAGTGTAGTAACATGTTTAATGCTTCTTTAATAATTATATTAATGCGTACTCAATTTTTCCGTGAAGGAACTGATGAAGAACGAGGGCTTAGTAAAAGAAAGGCAGCTGCAGTGCTATCGAAAGAAAGGCATGATCCAACCTATGACTTACCTTTTGGTATGAATTTTATTAGAAGGTAGAGCTATTTTTTATAATAGATTCAAACCTTTAATTATTATTATATGTCAGTTTAATTTTATGTTTGGTTTGCACTGGTCACAGATTTAATCACATTACTAAATGGATACCGATTTCACCAACTTATGAAAGACATCCGATAACCTTATTGAAAAGAAATAAAAATTGAAAAGCAAAACACGCAGAGTTTTATGCAGAACACATAAAAGCTGCAGCGTTATTGTTTGGAGTGATATGATGTTTGTCAAAAAAAACGTTTTATTGTTTTTACTTATTTTTCTTTTAAAATGCAAACACAACACTTGTATTCAAATGTTTTTGTTAATTTCCAAAAAATGCAGCAGTATTTTTACAATTGTGTAGAGAACACTAAAATAACATGTTTAGTGTAATTTACTTTGATACTGAATTTGCAGCTAGTGAGATATTATATCCATGTTTGTCGTAAACGTGTGTTTACAATAAAACTGCTTGGAAATTCTTCATCCCTTATTCCAAACTTTTTTTATAGAAGTAAAAGTAATATTGTTCTGCACCTTTATATTTTTTGCTCTTATTCCACAAGATAAACAAATAGTTATATTAGTTTTGTCTTTCATTCAGTTTGCTCACGAGAAACGAACGCATGCATTTTTTTAGAAACTTTTTTCTCTCTGTATATATTCTTGTTATTCAGTAGGCGAATAAGAGTGTCTTTGGCTACCATGCCATTATTCAAGAGAGGCAGCTATAACTTGATCACTCTTAACTAAAGAGAATTTTTCATCTTTACTACACATACCATACATTTTTATAATTTTTATAAAATTCTGACATGACTGACTTTCCGAACTCATATAATATGGATACTGGTAATGAACCGAACAAATCCAGTGATCCTAACTTCGTTCTTAGTCAACTTTCAAAACTTGATAAACTTGATAAAATTGACAAATTCGAAGCTAAAATAGATAAATTGAAGGATTTATTACAAGACGCAGTGGCTAATCAATCTAGTAAAATTGCTCAGTTAGAACATAAACATTCGCAATTAGAACTATCCGATTTCAAACAGATATTATATCCATGTTTGTCGTAAACGTGTGTTTTACAATAAAACTGCTTGGAAATTCTTCATCACATTTAAAATGCATAGGTAAATGGCATTGCCACTGTATGGAAAATTTTCATTCATTTTAGCATTTGAACTTCAAATTTCTACTGAAATCATAAAGGTGATTTTAGTAAATCCGTAAAAAGTATTTGACCCATTCAATCAACGAATATTTTTTTCGACACAACTTAATTAACAAAAAGCATATGCAGCATATCTACTCTCCAGTTTTAAAACATTTATTTGGTAAACGTTTCATTGGGACTTCAACATAATATCAACATGTTTGTTGGTTTGACATCTTTTATCTGGATTTTCTTCATCTTGGGGCAATTTGAAATGCGCAATATACGTACGTAAATTATATATAATGTACCAAATTATTCTTGAAAATGTAACTTCAATGGTCCCTCAAATTTGCCACCATTTTTTCAGAGGAGAAGAACAATGAATATTTCGAAGGAGATGTTTTAGGAATTTCCAGTCTTGCCACTATAAGTGCGATATACTTTTTATTTCCGGTGGTAAATAGTTAATGTAAACATCCAAAACCTTAATCTTCTTTCCTTGAAGCTTTGACTTCGATAGTAACTTTCTGAACTTAATCTTAATCCTATTTGGATATCGACATAAATTTGGTACTTGTTAAAACATAATTGACTAGATAATTTCGACTTATTGGAATTTAAATATAAACTTGCATTCAGATAGCACGTGTATTTTTCATCTTCGGACTGCATTTTATGCCAAAATGCATTAACAAAGCAGCTAATTTGTTGCATCATATCAACATGATCGGTTAAGAAACAAAGTTACTTTGTTCATGCAAACTATGTTTTCAGCAAGATGTATGTGCCATGCAAACAAAAAACTATCATGCATTCGTTTTAATGCATAGAAGGTTACTATGTACGTGAGAATTGTAGTAACATATGCTCATATTGTGATTTAAAAAATGAAAACTTTTTTTTGTAAATATACATTTTATAATATAACTTTTATGCTAGAGAAGAATAGAATAGAGTATGCTGAGATTAATGTAGATTGTTGGTTGATTAATTCAAGGAATAGCTTTTAATATAAAAAAGCATAAAAAAGTATCTACATCTACAGAAGTACATTGTTCAGAAGGTTGTCAACATTATGTATTATATTGGCCTTTGATTGAATAGCGTGAGAAAAGTTCATTATACTTTTTTCATTAAAGAAGAATTCGTTTTGATTGAAATATGCACACTGCAATTGCAATTACAGTGCATTGTCATAAATCAGTCGTATTTGTAACCTTCAATCATAACATTGTTAAGATTTTACAGCAGGATAAGTTGTCATTGTACATAAAACATTATAATTAGGGTTTAATATAAACCAGTTTTATATTGTTATATTTTCTTACTTGATCAAAACAGAACTGTACTGAATCTAAAACAAGAAGCATCTAAAATACACGTTAGTTTTTAAAAAGATAGCAGGTTTTATGTTAATTTAACAGATATAATTCTTTAATGACCAATTTTTTTTGAATTAATACAAATAATCAGTAACTGTTTAAACATGGAGTCTCTTAGCAAGGGAGTAAATATAATTGGTATAACTTTCGTCATTTTGCAAGCACTTTACTGGTACTTGGAAGCACTATTTCGTTTTTTCGTTCCCCCATCCATGAAATCTATCGATGGGGAAGTGATTCTAATAACTGGAGCAACAGGTGGTATAGGGAAAGAACTCTGTAAATATATTGTTCAGTGTGGTGTCAACATTAAACTAGTATTATGGGATGTGAACATCAATCAGCTTGAAATATTGGCTGGTGAACTAAAATCAAAAGGGAAATCTGGTTTGCAAGTATTCTGCTACGAAGTTGATATTTCTACTAGGGAAAATATTGATAATTGCTGCAAGCTGGTAATAATCCAATAAAAATATTATTACATTTTATAAGTTTTATGCAAACAAAAGTATATGATAAAAATTTATTCAATGACTAGGTGAAAAGGGAAGCTGGAACTGTAACAATAATTTTTAACAATGCTGGAATCGCTGAATTCGGAAACTTTCTACAATTAACTAATAATCAAATTGAGAAAACTTTCCAAGTGAATCTCATGAGTCACTTATGGATTATCCGACAATTTCTTCCGGATATGGTGACCTTGAATCATGGACGAATTATTAATACTTGCTCAGTTGGAGGTCTTATGGCGTCTTCTCATATTCTTCCTTATGTATCTTCTAAATTTGCTGTTAATGGATACACTGAAGCTTTAAGAGCAGAGCTTGCCTTATTAAAACATGATGGAGTTCATTGCACAACCGTTTATCCCTATTTTGTGAAGACGCCCATAATCAAGTCACTTACACTTGTAAAAAATAATTCTAGCAAGTTACCTAGTGCATTTCAGCAGTTTATGGAACCGGAAGAAGTGGCGAGAAAAGTTGTTGATGGAATGCGACGTCAATATGAATATATTTATTTGCCACCAATTGTTCCGTTGGTTGTGGTGGCAGAATAGTAAGTTTATACTTAACATCCTCTATAAAAATATTTTAATGATATTGATAAGCACGTTTCATTACTTTACGATTTTTATTTTTGTTGCAGTTTGATACCTTTGAAACTGAGAAAGCAAGTTCTCATGTCACATGCAACCAGCTTTGCTTTCCGGGATGCTGAGGAACAAAGAAAGTTTACGAGTCCGTTAGTTAAACGAAATGTGAATTGAATGTGAAAATATTTTATTAAATTTAAATTTTTAGCATTTAACAGCGAAAAAATAAATTACAACTTTCAAATTTAATCGAAAACAAAATCTGGTCTTGTCTGCTTGATTATTCTTGTACTGGCGAAACTCAATGAAAATGGGATATTTACACAAGTCTAGTACCATCTTGTTGGTGGAGCGGTTCTGATTATTGTTGGAACATTCCCGATAGCCTTTTTGGTGCTTTAACCATGCATGCTTAGATCGAAATGCGATGAGCACAGCCAAACATTTAAAGAGAATTGTGTAAAAATACGGAAATATGTAGCGTAATCCAAACGATATGAGTGGATCTTCCAGAAAAAATTGCAGTTGCCCATAATTATCGTTTAATTGATCGTGGTCAGCATCATCATCTACTTGGCTACTAGAAATAAGAATAATATATAAATTCGTTCGAATTTTTTCCTAATTTTAGTTTCGAACTTGTTTTTAAAGCTAAAACAATAGTGTTTTATGAAGTTCAAGTTTCAAACATGAATGTCATAACAACAATACTATTGATCTGATTGAATACATTATGAGTGGGTGAAACATTTTTCATTGATACTAAAAGTTGTTCATTCAAACTGTGTTTTCCAATATGACCAAACGCAAGTTCCAATTGCGATATTGGTAAATTATGCACATAAATTATTGTGTGAAGCAATAAAAGTAACTGGAATATCTGGTTTTATTCCTAAGAATTTCAGCGGGGGAAAAAATATAATAAGTTTTTAGACATCAATCATCTTTTGATAGTTCAAGCCAGCAACCACCATAGAAATCACAGCTTTAGTAATAGTCAATACATGTACTCGATGTGCATAGCAATTGCAATTGCCATGGAACATCTACATCACGACCCATTTCCATGCACAACATTATTATGCAGCATCGGGTTTAGCCAAAAATGTACACATATAAGTATTTTTTAATGTTTAAATACGAACAATATCTGTAAGAATGTCCAAGCCTAAAGTTGTAAAACATATTCCCTTATTTGCATAATAAACTGAAAAAATAAAAACTATGACCAGTTCTTAAAAAATAATAACATTTTAGACGCACTTTCGCCATTTTTTGATACAATGTTTTTAAAAACATTATTCATGAGACACTTGAATTATCTTAAATACGTTTTTGCTAGAAACATGAGAATTTTAGTCAAAATGTTAAACATTTGAATTTTTGATGGGTATCAATAGTTCTATAACTTGACATGAAAGCATGTAAAGATTCGACTTTTTATTATTTATATAGAAGCTTAGACAATTAAAAAAATTAATGTAAAGATTTTTTTTAAATTTATTAATACCTCAGATTATCCAAGCCTTACGCATGTAATTTTTGTTTCATCTACTTCTTTCAATGTCCCAAAAATATTTTTTAAATAAATATTTCTCCTTAATTTGCCGATACTGATGACTTAATGTCTATATATATAATATAATTTCATTAATACAATCAATAACGTTGTTTAAAATTTAACGAAGCAAGTTATATTAAGCTTTTTATTAAAGTTGAGGAGCAGGAAATTCTGCAGAGAAAAAGATTTGAAGGATTTAATTAATTTATATTAGGGATTGAGGACTGTATTAGGTGATTTAATGAAATATGTCATCAAATATTTGTTATTTTTTAACAAATTCACTGCCAACTCGGTTTTGATGGAGTTTAACCCATTGAAAACATTTTACAAAATGAGACACAAATATAAAATTTGTTACAATAAACAAAACTGGAAAACAAAATGAGTTCACAAAAACCAATTCATCCCACAAAGTATGTCAAAAAATCATTTTATTTACATTTGTGTTTAATAATATGAAAAGTTATTTAACGAGCACAAAACTGAATTGTCCAGCCTTTGACTTAAACAATCTATAGAATTTTTGTTTCTGAATAATACACAATTTATCGGTTCCCAGGTTAACCCCTTTGAGGATTGAAGATGCTAGAGAAAAATTGTAACACTCTAGCTACTTCTTGCCTATTTCTTTCTAACTGTTCTGGAGTTGGTCTTTCGGTGGTAGGATTAATAGGAGCCTGTCCCAATTTACACCAACTCCTTCCATTTTCCTGTGTGATGAGTACGTACGCCGCTTCGACGTAACCGCTATATCTATCTCGATACCAGAGCCTTTGATCGTTGTCTACAAAAAACAGTTTGCTGTATGTTTACAAAGTACTAAATTTACAGTGAAAGCAAGCTTAAATACATTCCAAATCAAAGTGACTAATTGATTTAACAAATTATTACCTTTCTTAACTTCAGAAATAGTTATTTGCTGATTTCTTCGTAATTTTGCGTTGATGTTAGAATCTTTGGAGGGCTTGGCTCTAAAAAAATATTTGTGGTTAGCCAAAATCCGAACACAATCAAAAACTTAAATAACAAAAAAGTCCCTTGACTTAAATTATTTTTCTTACCTTCTTTCCGTGTTATTTACAGTTATAACTCCTTTGCAGTCAGCTGCGTAAGCTAAAAATAAAGTCAAAATAGTATTTTCAATCAAAAATTTTGGTTCGTATTTTCATATTTTCGTATTTTCAGTTTTTTTAATATTTTACCTGCCGTAGCTAAAACAGCGAGAATGATTGCTGCAAAGACGACAAAAATCTTCATGATTTTTTGGAAAGCTGCGAAATAATTACTTGTACTAACAGTGTTTAAATAAGATTCAAATTTCAAACTGGTTTACAAAACGAATCGGCAGTCTGTTTATATCCAGCAGACTAACCTTGTAGCTGACACGGGTTTTATGAACTGATCAAGAATTAATTCCAGTTTTTAACAAAGTGAATACGTTGTTATCGCCAGTTGCAGCACGCGTAATACTTATAACTTGTAATGGTAGTTTGTTGCCCTCATTTATTTTCATATTTTTCATTACAAAAGTTGTATGACATGTTTGCCACATTCCAGCATGCATAATAATAGAAAAAAAGTTGTCCAGAAATTTACATACAGAATTGTTAACTGTTAGGCTTCATGTAAGTCAAATGATTGTAGGTATGCATGTCCAAACTAGCAACTTGTGAAACATGTTCCCAAATTTGTATAAATGAAGAATAAAAAATCTAAAATCGTAACCAGTTTTACAAAAACAATAACAACAAGTCAGTCAGACAATTGCATTTTTTAGTGAATGACTGATATTTTTTACTCTAGTAATTTTCCTCGAAAAAGTAGCTCTGTAGACATTATTCCAAAGCTAGGTGTATAAATCATCAAATTTTGACATGTTGATATTAAAAGCTAGTGGTATTTCATACATTCAAATAGTTACAAAATAAACCCGCTGTAATAGCGACCATAATGACGCCGCTGCGATGATAATATTTCAACAAATGACAGTGATGAACAATGATGTTGTCAATGAAAAATGCTTTCGAACGATATGTCACATGGCATATGTTTCGA
>JAQFXM010008650.1:0-10412 GCA_034693345.1 Entomobrya multifasciata | reverse complement strand
TAATTCTATCGCTAATGTCCAGTCCAACGCAAAACGTTGAACTACATCTATATAAGTACAATTTCTCTAATAAACACGCACTTGACTGCTGCGTTTTAAACTGCACTATCCTCCTTTTCCTTCCTTCTTTATTTTTGCAATTTATACAACCCAACAAGTATCAACCCACATAAAAGTATTGTATAAATAATTGATTTGTGCGAACATCTGTGAATAATAAAGGTACAAAATATGTAATCTTATCAAATTTTTCTTCGAAGTATGCTGTTGTTTTCTTGTATGCAGCATAACGTATTCATACTCCATTTCATATTGCAAAATAAAAGTTCGCCGTTCTCTGAACGGTTTTTGACGTTTTTAAATCGAATTCTCTGTTTTTTGTTTCACGTAAATATATATATGTTCCCGACAAAAATGGAATGAGTTTTGGGCGAGCATAAAAGGCTGAGCATTTGTACTTCACAAGCATTTTTATTATTTTCACGATTATTTTATGGTTTAACAGTGACGCAATTAGTTGATAAACACTACCAAATCATGTTCATTAACGTACTGTAAAACTCCTTAAGTCTGTTTTTAATTTAATTGTTAGCAATAACCAGAGGCACATGTGTGTGGCTCGATTTTTGTTTGATAAATATACAATTTTTGTCATAATATTCTAATTTAATAATACAAATCTCTTGTCTTACCAAAGTTAAAAAAATACCAAAATATATGTCTAGAGAACACAGTTAAAGATTAACAGTTGAACTTTTATATGAAGCTGTAAGGTTTTAGAACAAATACAAATTAACCGATTTGTTTAACAATAAAAGCTAAATATACCCAGATGCCGTATACGCAAACAACAAAATAAGCTATACTGATTATCATCATCTTACTCAAATTTACAAAAAAGCAACTTAAGTTTTAAATTAAACATTATACATTTATCATAATTGTTGGAACGTAAACATTTTTCGAAAGCTTTCCTCCACCCTTCAACACAAAACTAAAATATCTCGAATAAACTTGTTGAAATATTTGGAAACTGGAATTTTTACAATGAAATCATATTGAAAACAATCAATTCTTAAAACAAATTTATCCTATATTATCTTAATTTTATACAATTTTAAATAAGTGTAAACCATTTCCTTAAAATAACTTCTTCTTAAATTTGATTGTATAACTGTAATGATTTATCTTAAATATTACATATTTATGCGGACATTTTCCATTCTTGGCCATACAGAGAACCATTTTTAGTATAAAATTAATATAAATCTTCTTTCAAAAATTAGGAAACTAACTCAACAGTACACTCAATAACCAATTTATTTTTGTCTTCTTTGCTCGCATAATAATCGGCCAAAAAAGACACAGGTATAGAAAACGGATATGATGGGACTCCCCCATTTTCTAAGCCATTTGTATGGGGATTTTCCACCAATTCCAGAAATTTCATTAGGCCCACTGGTTTCTGTGACCATATTTGTGGTGGTAAGCTGTTTGATCCATAGTCGGATACCATATTACTACTTGGATTTCCATCAATTTTAATTTTTACCATAATTTTTGATTTTTCCTCTTCCGGAGTAAGTTGAACCCACGCAAAAGACAAATGTCGATTTCCTTCTGCATCACATTTCAAAAGAACAAAGAGAGCCAATACTTGCACTCGACCTATCTTGTTAACATGTGGAAGTTGGTAGAAAGATGGAGTGTAGCTATGGTGTGCTAATGTACTTGAACTGAATTTCTTTCCAAATATGTATTTAAAATTCATGTAGACGGGAAATGATACTCGGTACTGTACTTCATAAAAGCGAACCGGGGGAGTGAAACAGGACAACACGTGATTTTTAAATAGAGTAAAGTTGATGGAGTCAGTGAGCCATTTTGGAGTAAACTTATTTTGACAGTTTCGGCTTTCGGGGAACTTGGAACAGAATTTGACGATATCTGGGCTACAAAAAAATAAAACAAAGTAACAAAATTATAAATTTTTTGATATATTTTAAAGCTATTCATTCGTATGGTAAATACGAGATCTTACGAGTCGTATGGTAACTTACTTATCATCACATAAATTTTGGTGAGCTGATAGTTGGCCCCTTAACATTGTTTCCTGACATCCATGTTCAGTCCACATGCATGGGAATTTAATGCTGTTGAGTAAATGCTCTGCGAAATAGTTCCTGATTGTTGGTAATCCAGGAGATTGGCATGTTGGACATGTTGCGACTTGAGTAGTACATTGATCACAGATGGAATGCCCGTTGGAACATTGGAATATATTTTCTCTTGGAATTTGCAAACATACTGGACACTCCATTCCTTTTAAAGAAGCAACCACAATTGGAGGAACATCTTCGTGTTTTATTTTTTTGTAACTCCTTTTTCCTCCCATTTTGTAGAGAGTGTCAAAAATGTAGCGACTTTTAACGATTTACACAAATGATTTTACTGTAAACTTTTGTAAAATATATTAGCTAAGATTTTGTTGTATTCGGAAACTTAAAATCCTTGTCAAGTGTTAACTAGTTTTACTTAAAGTTGTTTAAATAATGCTATTAAATATTAGAACATATTTGAGTCACTAGTTCTTTAAATAGGGTTTTTGGACTTTAATAGTTAAGCCTACAAAATATAGTCCACCGTCTTTGCCGTTCAATAACAATGTGAACATTTTTTATCTGGTTTTATTACTTTGTATTTGTCACATGATCCACTCTTGCACATATATTTTACGTGATTTGATCAAGCATGGTACACACACATACAAGGAGAACTAAACTTACACGGGTACAATGTACATCTACCACATTTTTAAAGCAGGACAGGAAACAAGTTTCTATGATAAAGTTGCAAGACGTATATGCCTTGGGTACACTTGACATAATAATGATCTATGGTGCTTCATGCTTCATGAGGTGTGGGGTTTACCATGGTTGTAGTGTATGGTTTAGAATACCGGAGTAAAGCTTCGGGTTTTGCATAAAGTGTAATGTGGGGGTAATTAATATGATGGTGTTGGGGTTCAGTATGGTATTGTTTGAATTTAACAGGGTGGTGTATGGGTCTTGCATGGTGTTAATAGGGTTAAGCATGTTGTTGTGATGGTTAAGAATGGTGTTGTTGGGATTAAGAATTGGTGGAGTTTATTAAACAATGTTGTTTGTTTGGGCGTACAAATTTGGGCCTTTCTGAAAATGCAAATGTAATTATATACTGGTATTGTAAGGAGAAAACTAGGTTTCTTGGAATCACAACTTCCATTTTTAAGATGACGAAGTCTCAAATATCTACCACCACTTATTGTATCATCCTTTAAAACCGTATGACTCATGTTTGCTTCTAATGCGCTCCTTGTTTTGCTTAGTCATATTAGGGTGTTATAAATAGAGTAATAAGCTACTTATCTTTGAAAGTAGTCGATTCGTGGATTCAATGCTTTATCTGGGCATTTCGTAAACAATATAGCTTTTACATAAATTTATAAATTCAAAATGTCATTTGATCATATTTTACCTTCGCTTAGTATCCCATCAATATGGTAACGACTTGATGATGTCCAGTTGTAGCAGAAAGTTGTTCGGTTTTTCTTTGAATATTCTCTGGTGTTCAATATGGGATTAATTCCTTGTCAGTTTCCACCTTATATTGCGAAATAGTCAATAAAGGCTGCATAAACATTTTATTTTTCGTTTCAAACGTGAAAACAAAATCCATCCTAAGTACACTGTTAGCTGTGTGAGTTTCGGTTACAGTACAAAGTATAAATTGAACAAGGACCACTCATGTTCAAATGTGGACGCACCTTTAACAAAGGTTTGACTCATCATGAAAAGATCCAATGACATAAACGTGAGAATATCTCGTGTTACTTAGGTATTCGAAATAGTTTAAAACGCGTACAATGAACTTTGCAGCAGAAATCTTACAGTTGAATACCTGGCACGTTTTTCTCAAAACTTCTAACAAAGAAGACTGGTCGGGACAGATGTTTGGAAAATAGGGGACGAGTTTTTTTTTTTACAAAAGTAACATCAGTATATATTACTCGAGTTTGCTTTTCAGGGGAATCAAATACAATTCGGATAGCATTAAAAAACTATCTTCAATTTCTATTTGTTTTTCGTTTGAACCGTGAAGGATTCACAAACGAGTGCTACAATTAGAAAAAATATTGTTACAGACACAAGCCGTTTTTACTAAACATAAACAAAAATTATTTTTAAAAAATTCCAGTCCTTTTAAAACATTCTATTACTACCTAAAATCTTAAAGTTTTAAAAATATGGAAGCAAGAGAGGTGTCTATGTACCTATGGCTTTCTTATTTTCTTCGTGAAAGGAATCCATGCACAAACAAAGTTGTTTACAACAACCAGCTATGTGAATATTTTTTTAAATTTAACCTGCAAAATAATGGAAGGAACTTCCAGGTCATTGGTCTATTTTGAACATCCTCTTTTACCACCCACACAAAAACGTGAAGTTTTTTAAGTCATTGAGAAGCTGTATTGAACTTTGTCTCTTTCATTATTAATATGTATTACAATAATGAAATGGGAAATGTAGCAATGGCGAATATTCTTCTGTTTTACTTTGTGTGCGTGAGTAACTTCAAAACGTTAGAACTGCCACTTCCTTTTCTTCAATGTTTGAAATTACGCAACCAGTTGGAAGAACTATGCTATGTATTTCAAAAAAAGGGTTTCAAATAGATCACGTTTCACAATTAATGCTGTCAAGTGTGAACTCCACAGATGCCAAAGTTGGTAAGCAAATAATTACGTTTAAATTACCAACGTGATGTTTTCTAATTTATACTCAAATATTGGGTCAACGAAGCAAACAGTTTTCCAGAAGCAAAGTACGGAGAAGTTTTTTTAGATGCTGGTGTCAAATATGAGGAAACATGAAAAATAGGTCATGGGATTTGTGGTAAAGAAACAGGAAAATATATCACAAAATACGCTGTAGAAGGTGTCACGTGCTTTCTCATAAAATAAGTAGACCAGCTAAATGTTTTGTGGGGCCGGTGACCAGAAATTTGTAAATATTAATTCACAAATTTTTAATACTAATTACCTACGTGTGCATAAAGTTTCATATATGCAGTCTTGCATATTGATCAAATAAGTCTTCCGTTTTATACCTGCTCTTTCCTTGATATTTAACTGATATTTTTTTCGGTAAAAGAACATACAATCTGAAAGATAATAACACTGTGAAATCTCATAAAAGCTCTTAAAGCTAGTACGGGTAGAGAGGTGCGTTATTTTGAGCTGTAAACAATCTACACATGTAGCAAATCACAAAATACTATCTGAATATAACTTTTATCAATGAAAAAACATACGATTATGTTTGTGTATATGAGATGCATGGTATGTAGTTTTAAGAACTGGGGTATGACAATTCAGCTACAAAAAGGTAAATATTTCATAACAAACGGCAGTCAAAAGTACGCAGCTTAAACATGCTGCAAGCAATTTCATTGCTTTTAATAAAATGTATCTTTTTTATTAATTCTATTGCCTCAGATTGTTACTTGGTCAAACCAAAATATTTAGGATTTTTCATGTTTCTCTTGGATTTGAAACTTTGACCGCCAAATTTAAAATTTCGAGCACAAACACTTCGTTATACTATTATTATACAGTGACCGTGTACTATTATATTCACAGTCAAAATGACCGGTGATTACTACAATTTCCTGCGAAAAGTTTTAACGTCAAAAACCTCGATGGAAACAAACATGAAACATCAAGGTCACGTTGTTCTCAAATTTTAGTTTTGACTATGTGTTTTTAGCTTTTATCAGTAGAGGATCAGTAGCGTATTTGCGCTACCATGGTAGCATAAATGCGCTATCAGAATACAAATAATTAAAAAATAAGGTAGCGTAAATACGTTACCTTAAATCTCAAAATTATGCACACAAAACCCGAAAATAAGTGTTTTGTGCAGGTTTTCAGCGTGTTTCAACACAAAGTTATTTTTGAAATATTCCATTCGAAAGAGCATAAAATGCTGATTATTTTGGTGAAAAAATCTTTGAGATCGATCAATGATTTTTTCGTAATTAAATATAAGAGCTTTATAACTTGTAAATTTAACATAAAAAATTGCATACGGTACAATTTTTGGATTTTTTCACAGAAATTGTAAAAAGGGCAGCATTTTAAACGTATAATAACAAAAGTTCCCCCTTTTCGAAATTAAAGCAGAGATAATCGAAAAACTGTCATTTTAGTGCTAAAAACATGGTTTTTCGAATATCGAATTGCAAACTGAAGTAAGCATTATATTTGTACATCCAGCTGGAAAATTTGCTTTCATTTTGTTGGCAGGTGTTAAACAAAAGGTTGTACCGTAGTTTCAATGTTGCGAATACCAAAACGTACGTTCAGTCTGTCTGATAGTGAGTTATTGCTTGACTGAATTCTGTCATAAGAATCAGGGAAAACTTTATAAGTTGATGTTATACAAAAGTAAGGTACTTGGATACATACAAAAAGATGAAAATTAAGAAAACTTTCCCTCATATTTTCATAGTAAAAGATTTATAGAGTTATTTATTTATACCTTTTTTATATTGAATGCCATTCGAATCGATTTCATGATTTCCATACGTTCGTTTTTTATAGTATACAGAATCATCATCAGTTTTATAGAGTTTAACAATACTTTTATGGAAATTATTTCATTGAACTTCGACCGGCTGAATGTCAATGTGAGTTCATGACCTATCCCTAACATTTCAAGGTTTTCTGATAGACATTAAGTCAGATTTAGAGGATCGAACTTTTGGTACAAGATCAAAGGCTGTGCATTTAATATATTGTAAGCGCATTTAGTCGCTGTAGTAATCATTCGTCAATGTATTAAAACATCCAATTACAAGTAGAAAAGACCATGAAATCCACATTACAAATTTGCTTTCCCTCTTTCGTTTGACAAAATTGTTTGATTTTTCTAGTACAGGGTAAGAGAATATAGCTTTAATTTAAATATGTATCACAGTCTAATTGCTAACCTGAAGAATACTTGAAACAGCAAACAAACCATGTGTAAATCTTATAATCTGCTAAGAACAAAGATAGCTGGTTGTTTTTAGTACAAAATTAATTTCCAAACACCATCTTCAAAACTGAGGAATCAGTAGTCCTGAATACATTTTCTGTTCCATTTCCTGCTAGACAGAATATGTTTTGCATGTCAAGCAACTTTCTTCGTGAGGTTAGTTGTGTCGTTGAATACATTTAGGGGATTCAAGGAACCATATGGAAGCACAGACTATTGACAAAACTAGACCTTAGAATATTTAGGATACAAAAAATGATTCATACTAACAACAAATATTTGAATTTTAAAGTTAATCGAAAGTTGAATGTTTATACCAATCTTATTTCTGATATTTTAGGTATTTTAAGAGTATTATCATTACAAAACCGTTACAAAAGTAGCATCAGGTAGTTCACCACTTCATTTCAGGAAAAACTGCGCAGTGACCTAAATAAAGTTTCTTTGTAATTCCCTTTAATCTGTGCAATGCAATAACTTTAAAAAACAAATTGCATTGCCTTCAAACCATAAGCTACGGATTCAAACGGAAAACTACGGAGCTACAGAAAGCTGTTTCACACGTGTAAGAAAACTTTTCAATTGCTCATAGGAATGCTTTTTTGGGTGGATCGTAACCTGTCTACGATTCCATTGCAATTCGCACATTCATTATATGGATGTGTTTTTGACATTTTGTTTTCTCGGTAACAAAAAAACATTTGCAGGTTACACTGTCTAAAACGGGCTTACATATTATTTTTATTACTGAAGCAGTGAAATGAACGTGACCTGGAGTTTGATTACTCCACTTTCTCCTCGCCGGCTACCACCCATGCGAAACATTTAGGCTTTTGTCATTAAGACTGAAAATAACTTTTGGGTCCAACATGTACTTAATCAGCATGTTACGCAAGGTTTTATATCAATATGTACTAAATAAGTAAGCATGTATTAATTTGTCTTTATTTTGGTTTTCGATTCGGTACAGTCTTCTTAAAAATTCAGAGGTTTTTGTATTAGGTTTTGTAATCTTTTTACAATATTCTGTGGTATTATACTATGCTTAATATTTTTTGAAATAGAATTTCGACAAAAATGTAAAAAATTGTGGGTGATTTTGACAAGATCACGTGTTATAAGTGTGATATGAAGGGCTAAAAGCCATAGCAGAAAATCGAGTCTATACTAAATGTAAATTAACGTAATATTTCTTTTAAAAGTAAACTTAAAGCTGCAAGGTGAGATACAAATAACTTACCGACAGCACTTCTTGGCATTTGGTAACCCTTGAGGCAAAATCTCAAATGTTAAGAACATATCATTAAAATTTCATTATTCTAGGTTTCAGATATACTTATTTTTTAATGCATTTTTGCTATGAAAGTTCAAATGTGTGCTAAAGTGAAAAGCTCTGAAAAGCGAGCCTATATATCCAAATACCACCTGTATATGTAAACGATTCTATGACCCCATGCCTTGGATCTTTAACTTTAAATAGTCATTAATGAAAACATCGGGATAATTTCATTCGCCGTTGCAAGTTTTTTTAGTTGCTGTTGTTAACACAGTTATCCTTGGAATGCAAATTTCTCTCCAAAACGTTTGAAAGCCCAGAATTGTTAAATGTACGATAGAAGCATTTCTTTTTAAAAAACGATAAAAGTAATATAAATGCAAATAAACTCAGTCGAATTCACTAACCTAAACGGAAATTTTTTACAGAAATGTCACAGTAAATACACATTTATTTACCAAGATTGAAAGCTTGCTGTCATTTAAACTAAGCAATTGTTCACAATTGGTAAAACGCATAAAACTGTGTTACAAAATTTCTTGAAGAAAAATTCGTTTTATAATTGTCCTCGACTGTTCACGTTTTTTATTTCGAAGACCTTACGCTAACAATGGCAAAAACTAAATCCCAATATTTACTTCCTGTATCACATACATTAATCGATGTGTGGATGAAACTTATTTATTTTTTGCTTCTATACTTGCACTCACTCTCTATTCACGAGTGAACATAACAAATACCATATTCTACATCCCGAAATCGACTTCAAATCCCTACCAACTTTGTGCAGACGGTTTTGATTGCACGAAGTGTTGCCAAGTAAAGTAGATGCACACATATTATGTATCATGATAATACCTTTTCTGTCTTTTTGAGTCACAAATCTGACGTTTTAAAAAAGGTTTAAAAAAATCTAGCCCAATTCTATCAACATCTTGTTTTCCTATTTAAAAAAGGCATTTTATTTATCCTTTATGGTCTGAGCGAAATTCTTACATCTGTTGTGGTATGCGTAATTAATAACAGTTTACTTTTAAAGCATTACTGTTTCAATTTTCTCATACTTATTGTCAAGTTTTTGTTCTGTCCAAATTAATTTTGAACGGTAGAAAATTTATGATTGCAACCGAGCTACTTACGTAAGCTACTTCTAGGGCATAAGCTACAATCACACAAAGCTACATGTGCCACAATCTACATGGCCAATAATCTACACACACAACAATCAACATGGACAATAATCTACACGTGCAAAAATCTACACAAACGAAAATCCACAAAGTAAAAATCAACATTTTACACAATCTACATGTACCAAAATCCCCAATGACCAATTGCTATGCATGAATCTAAATTCTAAATACAATATTTGAAATGTAGTTGCAATCAGTTACAATTGAAATTGAGAAAGGTGTGAGTGTAGCAATAATACGTGCGGATTCTGTCAGTTTTTAGGGCAAATTAAGATTTCGAAGATTGTTTGTAGTAAAAACATAGTCTCTGTTTAAATGCTAATTATGTCGATAATTGACAGGCAAATCCCAATATTTGATACTAACCATCCGTTTTGCAAGTTACGAGTAAACTTTGAAATATTTTAAGTTAATTTGGTTATGTGAAATCTTGGCTTTCCAAAATGACCAAAACCGACGTATTTCGTCTGCAAATATTTTGAAAAAGTGGTACATGTTTGGTTTTGGCTTAGGAAAGATTTTTTGATCTTCTAATTTTCTTCAGAGTGACCTTACTTCTACCTTTTTATAAGTTGATTTTCCAATTCATCTTCAACATTATACGTAAAGAGCTTCATTTATTCTTTAATTTAGTCTAAAGTTCTTGGTTGATAGAAGATTTAAACTGTGACCACGTGCCCAGATACAATTTGGTTGCGTATTTTGTAGTGCTTCGAGTATTAGGTCAACATATTTTATAACTGTTTATGATTTTTGTACTATTGGATACGCTGATTAAGTTATACTAAAAATTATGGAACAAATACTATCAGCGCATTTAAGAAAAGATAGAATAACAAATAGGATTTTTTAACACATGAGAAA
>JAQFXM010008649.1:0-10414 GCA_034693345.1 Entomobrya multifasciata | reverse complement strand
AAAATAAGAGCTCATTCCACAGAAAAAAGAATAAAACGCATTCCAAACAAAGCGTGTCGAAAGCACATTTTTTTCTACAAAAAAAAGAAACGAATGGGTCTCTTGGTACATTACTTATGCAGCAAAGCAGCTTATTTTCCGGGATACTATGGAAATTTAAATGGAAGGGTATATATTACGGTGGTGCAATGCATTTGAGATCTCAATCTAAATAGAATGAAATTATATGGCTTCACAGACAAGTGTAGAGTGTGTAAGAATATTTATTTAAACTTTAATGAAAGGTTTCAATACCTTTGTTGCACATTCTTATTTATTCGTATAATCATCGAGTTGAACTCAAAGAAATAGTTTTTCTAAAAGGTTTTCTTAAATTAGTTATATGACTTTACCATTAAGTTTATATAGTACATATTTATATATATACTTCCTGTCTAAGAAAAAATGTATTTCTAGGTAAGTATTTATTGTGTAAATCGTGTGTAAAATCAATAATAAAAAACGTCATCTATGAATTAAACTTCAAACCAAACAATTTTCCATACCAAATCGCTAAAAGCTCAGTACATTTATTATTTATTACTCAGTACATAAATTATTTATACTAAAAACATCTGCTATAAGAGTATTATCATCCTTTGCATTTTAAAATTAATGTGTAATAAAAGCAATGAAAATGAACATTGAAAAAGCTCTTTAAATTATTTATTACTTATCAATTGAAATCAGTTGAAAGCAGAGGAGATGAAACTGACATGAATAAAAAGTCCATAAAAGGCGTGCACACTACTAAACAAAAGGATATGGTTGATGTGCATTTTTTAAAGCGTGCCAAATGTGTGTACTCGACCCACAAGGGCTCAAAAAAACTGGTGATAATGATAATACAAAAATGGATTCGGTTTATTTTTCGTTTTATATCAACCGATAATATTTTGGTTTTTTATTACATCATTGCTTTATAAAAACTTGTTAACAGTTGAATATCTGGTGTGAAAGACTTCAATATATGATATTAACCTTTTTATTTTTTAATTCATTTTGTATAGTACACTTGGAAGTTTATTCAGCAAAAAAAAGAAGTGTTGAAATCAAAATGACAGGGTAAAAAGCGTTGTAGTTGATAATAAACAAAAAATCTTACAAGAGAAATAATTAAGACGAATGATCGGCCAAAGGCAAAATTTGAAACACGACACGTTCCAATAAAGTTCACGTTCTGATGATGAAAATGCATTTGCCAAACATTAATACCAAATGATTTGAAACTTAATAAAAACTTCGGACCTAAAAGACCCCGTCACCATATAATCATAGTATCATATAATTGACTATTGTAGTATCATAACTTTTGGAGTAAACTGGGTAGATACTTATAAAAATCAAAGAGAACTGCACCGGAAATTAGTACAGGTGGCATATGGGCACCGTGATTTAAGCAGCGTGGTTCCTTAAAATAAAGATAAACTATTTATACATAGAAGTATGGGAATTTTTTTTGGAGCAATACGTATGAGAAATTGTTTGTATGAAATGATAAATACAAAGACAGCAATAAAAATTCGGACATCAAATGTACTGAACTATAAAAAAGTCATTTTTGAGTAGCTGGTTATTAACTAAAACATTTCAATTGCCACACACGTTAGCATGTAATATTCACAAGAACAAGCAGTTTTTTACAGCAAACTGTCACCTCTGTTTCTCTTTTGACCTGAGACACAAATAGTAAGCCAATCAAAGTTTTAATTCCTAAACACAGTCAGAAGTCACGATTTATTTTACATCAGCTTGTCAACACCACCTTACAAATCGGTTTGATTATATCGCAATGTGATTATCGGAAACATTTCGACCCAATCACGTTCCACGCCAAATAAACACCCTGCAATCAACGTGTACAATGTATTGCTTTACAATACATTTCCTCCCTTTTTGTTATTGAACAGTTCCCTAAACAAATAAATATTGAAAGCCTAATGTTTTCATCATTGGCACGTTCCATAGCAACCTCACTACAATCATTACCGTAAAATTGAATTTAGGATAAAAGTCAAGCCATCACTGTATGAAACGAAAACCAAAAAAAATGAAAGAAGGAAATACAAGTTGGGATGTTCATGTCAGTGAAGCAAAGCTGGTAAAATTATTTTTGACTTTCATTCGTTTTCAACTTTATTACCACTGATTTGTAAACGTCACTAAAGACAAGAAACAGATACAGTGTTTCATTTACGAGCTGATATTCTAATAATTTTGAAACGTTCACTGTAAAGTCTATTTGTTATGCTTTCTCATGAACTTTACTAAAATTCGAATACGAAAATGAATGGTAAAACTAATTTGGTACAAAATAGTAACGTTGCTCCTCTATGTACATATTTTATTGTCTATTCTATCCTACTGTTTCTTAATTATAAACCATTTAACTCAACATTGATTTTTTCACGAAGGTTTTCGTATAGCATACTGAAGAAATGTAATGAAATCAATACATAAGCTTATTACTTTACATTTCTGCTGGTATCAAAAATATTTGTTCCGGGTTTGTTAATGTAATTAAGATGCAAAGTTTAATCCAATGATATTTCAATAATTTTAATGCGAATTCGGTCAGCTTTGCATTATGATATGGTGGTTACATGTGTACTTTACAATGCCAAAAATTGATTGCTGAAAACGTAGTAAAGTTGCTAGAAGTGTCCGTATGCATAATCCGATGTTTAAATACGCTTGAAAAGTTTTATCATCTTTCCAACCGAAAAAAGGAAGAGAATCAGCACAGTTGTTTAAAAAAAATTATATATAATTTCTTTAGCATAATTAACATTGAAGTTTAAAATTGGCGGAGTTCACGTACAAAAACAGGATTAATTTTCGTTTTTTAAAAGCCAATGACCATCAGAAATCACGACCAAAACAAGAGTGACAAAGTTGTAAGCACCCATATCGATTTCCGTATTGAAATATCCATTGTAAGAACACAAAAGAAATAAATGCTATAAAGACCCTAGCTATCTACTCGTTTGAATAGAAATAGATTGGTCTTAAAATGTATGCATGTTTTTGTATGCACATGTGAGCACGCTGATCTCGTACTTCAAAATGCTAGATTGTGTTGGTTAGACGATTGAGTTTGTGTAGGAGCTCCCTCTTCCAGCTCCATAGGGTACGACGGCGAACACAACAAACAATAGAGCTTACATAAAATAAAATGTTTCTAGATCTAAAGAAAATATTTTTGTTTGGTTCATTTTTGTATCCCTGAAATTGTCAATTTTGACGTGACATAATCTAAATAATTAAGGTCAAAAGAACCTGAGGATAGTTAGGAATATATGAGCAATTCGTTTAATTATTCTAGCAAAATGACAACGTTTACCTTTCTAATGTGTTTTCTGCCATGTACTAATATATCTTGTAAGGTTTTATGCCTAGAAGAAAGAAATATAATATGTTCATCATCATTTAAAAAAATTTAATATTCATTTAATAACTAAATTATAGAAAAAAATTTACGTTTAATTAACTGAATTAGGAATTTTGTGAAAATTAGAAAATATATATACTCTTTCAGTGCAATATTTAATTTTGGTTCGGTATTGAATAATTTTATTAATATTTTGATCAAAATACCACGGTAAGCTAACATCCTAATGAAGTAAATTTTAAGAACATATTGCAAAGTCATCATCATCCAAACGTATGAATAGTCAGTCACCATGGCTACATTTTGAACACTGATTACTAACGTCTGCCCTTCGGAATTCAACTTTCACTATTTCGCTCTCTTATGTTTTCATTTATTCCCTCTAAGATTTATTTAGAAACAAGCAAATGTAGTTCTACATTCAGTTATTTCTTGGACCAAATTTTTCAGGTACAAACAGTCTTCGCTGTAATTATTTATATCAGAAAATCGATTCAAAAACAATTACCTTTGGTATATCATTTTATCAAATGTAAGATTCAAATACTCAGTGGGTATGTCCCTATGATACATAATAAACATATATGCTGAAAAAACTTTTACATTTACTTTCACACAGTGAGTCAGATATTTGGCAGTGAGGAAGCCGAAGTGCTTCATAAGACCATAAGTAAAAGGCTTTTTTGACAAAAAAGAGCCGGAAAAAATATTGTGGCTGTTTTAGTAAAGCAATAATTTTTGAAGAAACCAATCAATTGAAGAACAAAAAGTTGTTCCATTATTCGACAGACAAAATTTTAATTTTATTGACGACACAAGTGTCTTTATAACTTTGGTATTATGGTGGGTATTAAGAACAATACAATTTTTTTAAATTGTATCAGTTTACCAATTATCAAAAATTACATTATATTTCGTCTGAAGGCTGTAATAAATTTTTTCGAAAGTACTGAAGCAGTTTTGTAGTCATATTTATGAATAATTGGGTAAACCTTTTTACTATTTTAAGACACGCTCTGATAAATGACATGTTTTCTATGAAAATGAACAGAGTAAGGGCAATAAGCAAACCACTTCCTGGAATTAGAGCCAAAATAGCTACTGCATTTTTCCCTGCTTCATTTTTTGATGTATCGTTTTGAACGTTTGCAAATATAAGCTTATCACCATTAACGTTTAGCTTTAAAATAAATGCGTAATCAAAGTATTTTTTCCACCACTCAAATACACCCGCCTCAAAAAGATATCGTACTCGGAAAACTAAATTTGGTGGAAAATAATTATCAAACTTATAACCCCAAAAAATACTAAGTATTTCATCCTTGCCAAAGAAGGTAGGTTTTCCCAACAGCTTTTGAATTGTGTAAAGTTTTAAAGCTTCTCGCCTTGGTAATATAATTGCAGATTTGTTACATTTATTCATGTGATTATTTAGAATTGTAGAAATTTCTTCCCAAAATCCCTCTCCATAGTCAGGTAACATTTCAGAGTTTGTGAAATATTTCCACATTTGTTTGGATACTTGGTGTTTCATAAAGTTCAAACTATAAACCAGTTGGTTACTCCATCTTGTTAGCTCATACCATAATTCAGAAACCACTGGAAGCTTTTCATGAGCTATTACTGTGCCATATTTGTTACTTAGCTCACGAAGTGCACTAATGTTATATATTTCCTTATTCACACTAGTTTCCAAGTTGATCCTACGAGTGTACGTTATAAACTTATGTTCTTCAAGTTTTTTGAATGTGTCAAATTCAATTAAAGGTGGTTCTGCTGTTAATCTGGTCATGTTTTCTCCCCTGTAAATTGTACCTAAACATAACCAACTAATTGGAACAAAGAAAATACAAAAGAAGAATGATTGTTTTGTAGTTTGGCTAGCATTGCCAAACATGCTTGTTGATTGATCTAAAATAGAAAAAAACATTGCAAATAATATATCAAGAAAACTGGAACTTTTATGTGTACTTTGGAGCCCTTTCGATGAATTAATTAACCAAGATATGACAAAACACATGGTAAAAATTAAACACCAAGTTGTAGCATCAAAAGGAGAAATCAATTCTCTTAGCTGGTGAGTCCAATGCATTTGCTTTTTATGACAGCTTACAAATTGTAGTTGAAAGCTATTTATTACAAATCGACTGTCCTGAAACTGCATTCTATATCGGTCATGGAATCGCCTAATTGTTGGCCGAAACACTGGATGGGAGTTAATAGCCTTTTTCGGACTACAAGAATCAACAATTACGTTTTCCCATTCATTTTTATATATGTCATGCTCTATAGCGAATGTTATATTTGCTGAGTTCGGTAAAAGTGATGAGATTAAGTGTATGTCAGCTAAATAGTTCAGAAAAAATAACTGCTGGTTGATGGAAAGCATTTTGATGTAATCCAGAACAGCTTTTTTGTTTCGTCTTTCTTTCTGCTCCAAATCCTTAAAGCGTTTCAGTGCAATGAGCACAACTCGAATTGAGTGAGGATCAGAATTAATTTGTTTGATTTCTTGTAAAACATTTTGTATTCCAGTCCTGACTTTTGGATAAAATGCTCTACGAATTGGTATAGTTTGAAACGAATCACAAGGATCACAATACGGGCACAATGTTTTAAGTGTGAGGGTGGGGTATTCCCAGACAAGAACATTAACTGAAAGTCTTTGAAAGTAGAAATTTTCATATATAACCCCGGCAATCCATTTTTTCACTGCGTTTTCGTCCCCACAAATCGAGTCTGCAGCCAAGTTACAAATAAGTAGTGAGATAACTGGAGATGTATTTAAGTATCGACGCTTCCACAATTTATATTTTTCAAATGTCGAAAAGTTTATCAAATTCGGGGTTTTAAGAACACTTTCCCAGTTCCAATATTTTAAGTACATCTGCGGAGAATCGCGTTCGGTTGGTGTATCAAGGTAAACGTTTGCCTCACACACTTTGTTTTTACTTGTTAGTTGAAATGATTCTTTGAACGTTTGTGCTACATAGTTGTCGGCGACTTCGTCTGGTGGTAATATTGAACTATTAAACGTGACATTATCACATAACGATGAGTTGTACATAGTTAAAGCTGAATAGGCAGAGCCAAGTTCTAATGGATACAAGTAATCGTCGTCGCAGAAAGATAGGTAGCGAAGAAGAATAATTGGGTTCCAAATTTTCTGAAAATTAATGTTGGACCCTTTAAAATTAACGACACGTATATTGCAGCCAGTTAGTATATTTGTAATGTCGAGTTGTATCTGAGTATGGTCTTTATGTGACGTCACCGGTATCCCAAATGTCAAGTTGGTCTTAAAACAGAAAACAAACAGTAAACAAAAATGAATTTCAACCATAAGTTTAGCTACAATCCACATATTGACATTATTTATTATTCAAAGTTATACATTTGTTTTCCTTGTATAAAGCTTATAGTACAAGCTTCATGCGTTGAATTTTTTAAATAAAAATTCGTTTATTGCCCAAGTTGTTACAAAAAGAACATCTAAAACCTATATCTAAAACATGGAATTAGCTTTGTACTAAATTCGGGTTTGATGGCGTCAGAAGTTTGTATGTCTTCATTCACGAAACCATCTCATCTGTTGCAAAGTTTTAATTCTAAAATCTGTCTTGGCATATACTTCATAAGCTTAGTTATCTTAACTGCTTTTACTAAACAAGATTATCACCTTGGAAACTTATCTGTTGGGTTTGCTTAAATATAGTAATTAAAATTTGGTGAATAATTCCATTTATTATTTGATGGATTCTTTTAACAAGTTTTGTTTTGAAAATCAAAGCTACAAAAAACTTCGATTGGTTACTTTAGATTTTGGAAAAATAATATAATTCATTGGTCTATATTTCACTCGGCACGACCAGCAGCTATTCAAGTGTGCCCTCTGAGGACACCCTATCTAAAATAGTAATTTTACGTGTGTTGACCTAAATCTGGTTTTAATTAAGAGAACTGTAGATCCTATGTATATACGCATAGTAAAAATAACACCAGCTATAATAGGTATTTTTAAAGAATAAAATTGTACGTTGTGTGTCCGTGTGTCGGTATTTCTAATAACTTGTTACCCTAATATTAAACTTGCCTTTTCGTATCAAATATCATTTCTCGCTTTCTTGTTTTGGCTAAAGTAAGATCCAGAAACTTATCAAATGAGTGATCAATTGGATTCATTAAAGTCGACAAAAACTACCACACAAACGTTCACCGAGTTGTAAACTGTATCCGAAATACGTAAAAGAAATGTTGACAGAACAAGGGACGCATAGCATTTCGCTATTTTTGCGTACTCATGTTTGCCGAAATAATTTCAATCTAAATTATTTTTGTAATAACTTTTTATAAAAACAATTACTGGAAAAACTAATTTGCTACGTTTTCTCATTAAGATAGCTGCCTTACTTTAGCCATCTTAAGAGTTGGGAAAACGCACATCACGCATGTATGCCAGAGCAATGCTTGGAATACGAAATCGAATCTAAGAATAACGATTATTTTAGAAGGTAGACTAACAAAAAAACCGAATATTTAGCTATCTGAAGAGTTGGGTAAACGCATATCACACATGTATACCAGAACAAACCAAGTAATACGGAATTGGATGAAGGAATAAAGAATATTCTTAAAGAGAGACTAACTAAAATCTAGTAACAATGAAAATTTGGTATTTATTAATATATTGGTAAAAATGTCAGCACATTTTTGTTTATTGCTTTATTCAGCTCTAGAAATACAAATTAGTTTAAATACTATTGCGTTCAATTTGGCAAGCTAATCCACATCAGCAACATCCGGCAAACAAATATCGAAGTAAAGCTACTCATTTCAAAGAGATGCTCCACATATGTAACATAAGAGCCTTTTTTCCCACACACACGAATTGTAGAAATTTACTACGTTTTGAGAATATACATGTAGTCAAAAAAAATTCAGTTGGGAAAAAAGTACTAATGGAAGATTTGACGATATTACATTTAAATACAGGTTGGATTGTTCCATTTTTTATTTAAAGAATACAACGTGTACATGCACCTAGAGTAGTGTAGTAAATTGGTGACATGAGTTTGCAGTACGAAATGTATCAGCTGCGTGAGCAAACTGAAATCAATATTGAACTAATAAAGAACCAAATTACCTTGAAACCTGTCAATAATACATTCAAATTTCTGATTTAATTGTTTATAATTTTGATTAAATTGTTTTATATATACTATTGGCTGTGTCATTTCATTAATCTGTTGCCTATTTGAAATATCAACGAAATTACATATGATGATTTTAAGCTTTTGAAATTTCTTACTCCATTTATAATTATTTAAACTAAAAAAATAGAAATGAATTTATATGTAATTGATTAAATGCTTGAAGTGCTATTTTCCATTTGTGTGAAGAGTACATTCCTCCGCAAATATGAAAATATACTCCAAGTGTCATACATGTACGATATATATATATACTTTAAACTGAAACAAAAAGCAATCGATAATTCTGTTTTTTATGTTAACGGAGCCAATTCGATGTTCTCTAACTTTGCAAACATTTTTACTCTACTAGTTTTCTATACCTTCTCATGTGAAAAGTTTTGGTAAAATTTATGCACAAAAAATTATTTATACCGTTGAAATAGCGTATAATTATTACACTTACTTTAATATTCAGATTTTTCTAACATGGAACAATATTTGTAAGAATTATAAATTTAAACATTAAAATATTAATATAGCGTCAAGTATTCTTTCGATAAGATTCCTTTTTAGATTTTTACAAAACTGTTTATCTATGGCTAGAAAGGGATAATAATAAAGCCTTATTAGAATCATTGCTTTAGTTACCTTTTTTAAAATCAATGCTTCCTTTCTCTCTTTTTTGCATTTAGACATCACATACATCATTTTAGTATCAATCTGAATTCGACGTGTTAAAAATACCGATTTGTCAGCTATTTTAGAAAATATCGTAAGTGCAACAAATAAACTGAGAAAAAGAAGACATGCTAAACTAGCGACAAAACAATATGTTAAATTTGGTACAAGACGACGAGCAGTAATTATCACAAATGCTGCAGCCACTATTTCCCAAAATACTATTGTGACAAAAATTGAAAAAAATTTTTTGAGAGGGTCTCTTATACGTGAATATATTACGCAGTATTGTTGCAAGTTTCGCAAAAAAGTTTGCAAACTTAATGAATAACTAAGTTTTTGACGGATAAATACAGAAATTTGTACTTGTAAAGCTTCAAAAACTACTAACAAAACCATGAGCACAAGACACATAGTACGGGATAATTCAAAACAACAAGACATCAGTATTAGTCGTCCACACAGACAAATAAAATAAATAGGCATGGTCGTGTTCTCAAAATCAGGGTCCCCAAGCATGTCAGCAAAAATGAAGTAGTATGGTTCATATTTATAGTATATAGACGAAAAGAAAATAATGAACGGAAAAAGCGGCACAATCACGGAAAGGCCAAATATCATCATGTTTGTCATTCCAAAACGTTTGATTGAATCCGGTGTCTCTGTTCAAATAAACATTGAAATTATTATACACATAAATATTGTTGCATTTTGGCAATTGTACATGGAAATAAAGCTACTAGGTTTAAATCAGTAGAAATTAGAAAAATAGGAAATAAATGTTTATTTCAATACAATATTTTGTGATGCGGTTTTCGGCACTTTATTATTAGTAAGCCGGTACGGCATTACTATTGTTTTTGCTCGAGTTTTTTTGTGGTATTACGTTTGCATGTTAAAGTTGTGCGCGTTGTGCCATTCGAGCTGTGCCATACGAGCTGTGCCATTCGAGCTGTGCCATACGAGCTGTGCCATTCGAGCTGTGCCATACGAGCTGTGCCATTCGTATTTTGTATATACAACCAAAAATATCTGGGTCCAGTAGGGATCGAAGCCGTGAACGCGTTACCGCTAGTGCAAAGCTCAAGCCATCATGCTGTGATGGCATACTCTG
>JAQFXM010008648.1:0-10416 GCA_034693345.1 Entomobrya multifasciata | reverse complement strand
TGGATAACAGTGCAGTCCTGAAGAAATAAACGTTTTACTGCTTTTGATGTTGTCAAATTCACAAGTCATCAGAATGGGACTCAGATTTTTTGTAACTATTCATTTGCACATTCTCTGAACGCACTAAATTTGCACACAGAATCGCAATTTAGCAATGCACTAATAAAATAATTAATGTTATTTTACGAACTTGTGTTGACACTACTTACTACTTTCGATACATGCATGCAACTTTCATAGTAAGGATAAAATATTAGCACGCAATTAGAAATGACACAAAAGAGGCGAGATCAGGGACGACGGAATGAATTGAACTGAATCAAACAGGAAAACATTTCATTCATTACTCATGATTTCTACATCATCACCCAACTGTGGACAGTAATGCTGTACCAAAGAAGAAGTATCCTCGAATGATGTAATCAAGCTATCCCTACCTGTAGCTATTTACTGTTCACATCTAATATAATATTGTGCCCAGGAAAGGAAACTACTGAAACTACATAAATAAATCATGTTAATATGAGGTAAAAAGTGCTATGAATGAAATTATATGCAAAATAAAAAGCCTGCTGCGCCGACGTATGATCACTTCTTCATTTGACTAATTGTAATTGGTCAATTTAACGTCATCATATAAAAAATTAAACATTTGTCATCTTATAATCACTTTTTTAAATTAGCCATATGGCCTCTCGACAAAGTTTGATCCCAATACTAAAATTTATCGATTTGATTATAAAAAATTTCGGCTATTTAAAATACATGTAACCGTAAATTCGCAGTTATTCAAAAACCGTTCAACCAATTTGGTCCAAAATCAATAGGCTTCTTTCCATGGACCATATAAATGTGTACACCGCGTTTCACGTTAATCGGTTGAGTTGTTTGGAAGATATCGTAGATACAGACATCTAGACAGACTTTTATCCCATTTCATCATCAAGTGAACTTATAAAGTACCATTCTGGCACTTAATAACAAAATGTAACATAGCATCAATCTGCACTGCATACTAGCATCCGTCTTAGGAATATTCCCAACGCATTCCTCATAAATGAATGATTTAAATTACTTATAACGAAACCAATGCCTCTTCGGTATGAAATCAATGACAGACCGGTGGAGAATCGAGATTTATATATTTTCAAACTACTAACTTTATTCAGTTTCATACAAACCACTGAACTAAGAAAGAATCATATACAAATACTGGCGGCACAATACTTCGGAGCTTATGATTGATCGACAATGACTGCCCTGCGTGGTGTTCGTCATTTTGCCACCTTCTGCGATACAAGGTTTCGACCACCTTTGCAATGTCTGTTACAGCATCGTAAAACCAGGTACTGTGTAGTAACTAATAATATAATACTTTTAAGGGTAGTTATGTTGTTGATGCGTTATTTCTTATGACTTTAATCTACTTTACTAAAAATAATTGGAATTGGAAATTAAATGATGGATTAGTCTTAGTAGCTTTCAAAATTCGTTTTATTATTTCCTCCATTAATATATGTATATATTTATAAGTACATATTTTTTCTAGTTTTCTATTAATGACATAACGCGTGACTTATATATCTGTACATTTTCATGTAATATGTATGCATACGTGTACGTGGTGTATTCATACAGGCATATTAGAATGTAATAACTTACATAACAGTTCTGAAAAGGACTTTTCTTTGAACACCCTTTTATGTTTCTATCTATTACTCATTTAATACAATAATATTATCTGAAGAAACAAATAATTTGTTTTTATAATACAATATTCTCATTTTTTATTCATGGTAAAACTACGTCAAACTACAAATAATACAATTAAGACACCAAATTTGTTGACAATATATATCTTACTATGAATATAACAATACACAGGTATACATTCTGTATCGTAATACCTGAAGTTGTAATATAATGCTGCTACTCTGTGACTACAATTCTGCCTTGATCAAAATTAATTGTAATTCTAGTTGTGTGGTAGTGCAGAATCAATTGACCATTCGTTGATAATATCTTCTTGTAGAATTAACCATTTGGGCATCTCTTTTTACTGTCGAAATTGTACATGTGCTGAACGTTAACATTTTAGTACTTACTACAGTATTAAAACAGAATACGTAGATGATATAAAGAACAACGGGAAAAGTATGCACTAAAAGTTTTTACGACTCCATTAATATTTTATGCAACTCGCAACAACTTTTAATGAACATCTCTTAATGATATTTTAATAATAAATTCGGTATAATATATTGATAGACACAGACAGAACAGTTTGAACAGTCAACAGGATTACAGATTAAAAATCGTATGGGCTAAATTGGAATATGAAGACATTAAATACATCAATGATTTACTTGTTTTAATAATTTATCTTTAAATGTAGTCTTTCTTGTTTAACGCACTTTTGAATCTGTGAAGTAAGATACAATATTTACCAGCATCCAACTACAAAATCTACAATTCTATTAAAGTCATGCTAATAAATCATAAAAGTAGTTTGTCGTCCTCTAAGCATTTTTACGAGAATGATTTCGTAACTGAGAGTGAAAGCCTTTATATTTCACCATTTATAATTTAATCATTTACTTTTCCCACAGCCTTAAAAAGCAAAATAAAACCAAATCTTAGGTAAAAAAAACTGAAAGAGTTTTAAATACCTTGTCAGTATTTTAGGATATTTCATTTGACGATATGCATTATTTTCCATCAAATGCATGCATTGAGGAGTAGATTGTCAACGGAAGAAACCCAGAAGAACATTCGAAGATCTTCTAAAACGTAAAAATAGTTGGAAAGTTTTGTATTTAAATGACATGTATGTAGATAGATTGGATTTGTAGAATTTACTAGCAAGTTTACTTCATTTGATAAAATATTGAAAAATGAGTATTAAGGTGTGCGTCATCTTTTTTAAGCTGATCTTTATATTGTACCGTTATTGTAATACCTTATTTAACTACAGGAACACACGACCAAAATACAAATTATATTTACGATTAAAAATACTTTAAAGATATTATGAACTGGAGCATTATGACAATACTTATCACAAATCTGAAAAAGTTCATTTTGGAAAAAGAGTGCAATCACATAGTGTAAACTAACTAGGTAAACTTTGAAAATAAATTAGTTATTGTTTAGATTGGAAATTCGATGTCATTGATTGCTAGCTACTTTGAATTTTATTTACTAATATGCTACAGAATTTCTTTTGTAAGGTTAATCCACAGAAAAATCCAATCAAGAATTCATCTAGCTTTCTCTTTTCAAAATAACTTTTTAGCATTGAATTGCTCTGCCATGATCCTTCGTTATTATTGTTCGTTTGTTGTAAAGTTTGTTTTAAAATAAGCTTTGGAAAATTAGTACTTTTGTTTAAATCATTCGCTTCGAGACACTGGCCCCTCCTCAGAAAGTCAATTTGTAGATTTTAACTGTAAATTATCTACACTGATGCAACATCTAGTTCGAAATATGACGAAAACTTCTAAATCATCATTACAAATTCAATAAATACACATTTGAAGAACATTCCACTGTACAGGATTATCTGCAGCAAAATTTAACGTTATTTACATATTTACATTTTTTAAATTTCTGTTTTGAGTTAATATGTAGGCCGACATATAGTACGATAGCCATATAAATTAATAGTCGGCAGAAACATATAAACTGAATATCATATAATATTGTGTTCATTAACAAGTAAATCACAGACTTTTGTATTACGAGCAGCTGCTTTTTATACACACATTTTGTAACGGAAATACATACACATAATTAATTACTCACAAGTAACAGTCATTTTTAACAATGATAGCATCGCCACCTGACTAGAATAGGAAATTATTTAATTTTCTCATTCTTCCGATATAAGTATGTCAGAAAATAAATGAAATTAGGAAGACTTTACAATCAAATGAGAATCTCTCTTAAAATACAAACAAGCATTGTGGGATTTGAGGATAAAATGATTTCAAAAATACAATTTATACGACTGACTTCTGAGAAATAAATATTTTGAATACAATAACAGTAACAATCGAAATAAAAATAAGTTATTTATTTGCGTGTGCTGAGACTAGTTGTCCTAATTCCGGACATCGGGTCAACTGATGGACTTCCAGCTACCGTTAACTCCACTGCAGGATCGTCTTGGATCTCAAGCGAACTGTTTTTGATCCCGTACTTGAAATACATTATGAAACCTGGAAATTTAAAAAAAGTTGATCATAATCAATCATCTCATGCATCGCATACATAGTTACAGGAAGTATTTAATATAATTATGGCGTACCTAATGTCATCCAAATCGTAAATCTGACTAGTGTCAGAATGGACAACTTGAGTATAAGGTAAAAATTTACCACCACAGCAATGGCTGGAACGAAGGGCAGCCCAGGTGTCATGAAAAGTAGCTTTTTACTGTAAAAAATTAAAATACATTTCAGAACGTTAAATGGTATTCAATGTAATGTAAATCGATTTCATTGTTAATTTTTTCGTAGACATCCAGTACGAGTACTATTTCAAGTGACTTTTTGGAATAATTCGGTATGCTATTTACTAGCCTCATGCATATGTAGAAAAAAAAGAAGTAAACTAGCGGACGAAACATATAAAAATTTGTAAGCATGCATGTAATTTTCTTTAATAATAGTCTAGACAGGTATTCAAAGAGTCTTTTTGAATAATTGGTATTGGTATGTCTTGTTATCCCAAGGGGAATACACAGAGACATTTCCAGGTAAAGCAGTTTTTACTACAAAGTATATTAAAATCAATACTACGACTACGACGTATGTATGTAGCACTATCATATTGCGTAAGGTTTTTGTATTTGGGAACATACTTGTTTTGTGGCTTTCTTGATATTATGAGGAGACAGACTATGATTCCCGCAAAAAGGACGATAATAAGGAAGTATCCTACGCTTGCGAAAAATCCAGTACTTCCCACAGTAGCTACAAGTAGTAAGTCGAATACTATAATTTGGGCAAATAAAATGCCCACTAGTCTGGTCACTAATCGACCCGTTTCCTCCGTACACGGACCTGGCTCCTTCCACGGAAGTAGTTTTGGACACAAATACTGTAGAACTCTACATGTGGAATAAAATACCCAGGAGAAAAAAAAGCATCAACATTTCCATCTCATTAAATGAAATTGGCAATTAACTTTTATATTTTAAACGGTTCTTTTCCCAAATACCTCATTTGCGTTTCCCATTTGCTCAATCTTGGAGCGGAGGATCCGGCATGTACGGACCCATAATATCTAGATTCGTTTCTATCTGCCATGAGAAAAGCATCATCCGCTTCTGTATCCCCCAAGGTATCTGTATCGTCGGAGTCTGGCGACGTGCGCGTCACTTTCCGGACTAATACCGGACCTCCAACGGTTGGTGGTTGGTTTGTTCCAAGCAAGTTCGCCCCGATGCCGAGAGAGAGACTGAGACGCTGAGCCGCAGCTTGAGGGCCATTTGGATATGTACTTGAGCTACCACTACGAAAGGCGTCAGACGAAGACTGCTGCTGTTGTCCGCCTGTTGAAGAAGCAAATATAGAAGAGCCGTAGTCTTTTGTTGGGGTGGTCCCTCCTAATGGTGAGCCTGCCATAGGAGTTCCTGGCATTGGACTTCTTACTGACTCAGGCAGTAGGTCAATCAAAGTTGTTGATGTTGGTTGGTATCTCAGTAGCAGCACACAAGTTGATACCAGAGTGTATGCAAGTAAAGTTCCTGAATTTACAAAAATAAGAGAAAATATTATAATAGAGTATGTGAAAGCAAAAGTTTATTGGCAACAGGATCATAGCGTGGTGAAAGAGGAAGGGATCAATATGTCAATTAGATTGGAGCCTATTATTACGCCTCCACTTTCACCATTATCGACGCCTATTCTGCTGACGTTGTCGTTGCTCGGAGGGGACAAATTATCAAATGGGCTATTTGCCAAACGGGAAAAAATGTCCAGACACATTTTTTTAAAATGTGGGATATGGATATGAAGCATTTACGGAAAACTTTATAAGACCAAATTAACAAAGTATTATGGGCGCATACATTTATTTATTTATCACATTAAGTATTTTTTCTCCGTGAAAAATTTAAACTTCCAAAGTACCTGATTATTACTTCCAAGCAGTAAATTTGCTTGGCAAATTAGACTTTCTTTGATACTCATAAATTCAAAATTGCATAACTTTCATTTTGACAAAATGGCGGAGACTTTTTATCTTTAACAATGTCACGACATGCCATGACTCTTGATCATAGCCCAACATTTTTATTGCCTGTCAACTTGAGTCGACCGATATTTGTCCAACATATTTTCATTAGACACAGTTATCAGAATAGAGTGTCATTGAAACGTGTGGGAAGAGGAAAATGGGTGTGCAAATTTAAGAAAATATACGTAGTGAACACATTAAATTAATTAATATTTTAAG
This sequence comes from Entomobrya multifasciata, assembly GCA_034693345.1. Classification (NCBI taxonomy): domain Eukaryota; kingdom Metazoa; phylum Arthropoda; class Collembola; order Entomobryomorpha; family Entomobryidae; genus Entomobrya; species Entomobrya multifasciata. The sequence goes on along the minus strand of JAQFXM010008648.1, from coordinate 3,954 downwards.
AGGAAACGTTTAATTCAAATAAATTATAGGGTTTTTGTTTGCGTACCAATTGACATCATCTCAACCAGAACCTCAAGTTGTATAATGAGCGAAGCTAGAGCAGCCATAACTCCCAAGACTAATGTTGCAGTAGCAGGCGTACCCGTAACGTTCCATATATCTGCAAGCCATCTGAAAAAGAGTTCTCACAGTTATGATACAGTTCTCAAAGTACAAAGAACATTTAACAAAAAAACAAAAAATGAAACGAAAATATAATATTTGGTATACACTTGAAATAAAAAGCAATTTTTCACTCGTAAAAGTTCTATTGGTTCATATTCGTGAAAGCAAGGCAGCACAAAGTTTTTGTGTAACACATCAACTTTTCCATTCAAGAGTTGGTTGGTATAATTAATATGATTTTTCATCACACAAACATAAAATCATCATCAATCTCATTAAGCTCCTCATCAACATCAAACATTAATGAGGCTTTCCCTTTTCATAACTTCATCATCATAATATAGGGATTTACCCACTCAAACAATAATCTTTCACGAGAAAACATGCGAAAAGAGGAGAGAAAAATGGAGTCTCACTGGAAAATAAGTCCATCCTTAGCCATCGCATACACAATCCTTGGCATAGGGAACATGGAACCGAACATGGATACAGTTAACCCAGCTAGAGCACCGATTGCTACAATGTACTGACAACGGGGCGCACCTACTTGACCAAACATTTCTACAAGGCCGGAATCCTTTACAACCTCATCGTATGGAACTGGAATCAGGATGAAAAAATAGGAACGAGAACAAGTGAAATCACAAGAGTAAACAAATTCTTCACATTATACATTATGCATATATGTACCAGAGACTACATGTTACTTTTCTCTCTACTGCATACTTTCACTTTTCTCTCTTTTTTGCAATTTAATTTGACATCTGCCTCGTTTACTGCTGGCACACAAAATACATACGTCGTAGGTATGGCATATGTACACACAAGTGCACTTTTCTCTCTACTACTTCGTATTCGTGAACAGCGAGAGTCAAAATTGTAGTGCAAATGTTGCCGTATGTTCCAATTCGAGTAAAATTTATTGTGTGTGTTTCATGCATTTTTTTGTCGACTATTCTTCTTCATTTGGCTTCTCGTCTTGCAGAGAGAGTACAAAGAAGAATAGCTATATGTCCTCCATCTTACTTCTGTTAGTGTCTGACTTAATCAGACATAGTGAGAATGCGAAGAAGCCATGCCTGATTGCAACTACGACAGATTGTACACTGTACACCATACCGGAAATATGTATGCAACAGAGGTGTCTTACCCACTAGGGTGAGTATAGCAGAAGATGAAACATAGGCTGCCAAAACGATGACAAGGCTTCCAACAATGGCAAATGGGATAGATTTCTTGGGATTGGTTGCCTCCTCTCCAGTTGTTGCTATTATGTCGAAACCTATGAAAGCATAGAAGCAGGTTGCAGAGCCCTTGAGAACCTGTGGCAAAAATAGAAAAAAAGAATTGTACACATGAATGACTGAGATGAAAAATGTCTACCATAAATCAAAACCTCCGAAAATACATTACTTCCAACAAAGCGAGGTTGAAAATTTGTTTACTTTCTTTCTCTACGACTGGTTTAATATTAATGGGTACAACAAGATTCTGAACTCTGTACCATATTTCATATAAGATATAATGAATGCACCATGCTAAACATTATAGTATCACAACAAAATGAACAAATTACGCTTTTCCTCACAAATTACTTGTGTAACAAGTTTCAGTTTAGTAAAGCAATCATCCAGTCAAAACCTATTTACTTATTTACATCTCAACAAAGTATATATTGCATTTACCCCTGACCACCCAAACGGAAGAAATCCCCCGTAGTCATTCCAATTGGACAAGTCAACATAGAACAGGCCTGCAACCATGATGAATACCCAGGCGGAAAAATTGATTGCATTCAGCACATTGTTGAACATCACGGATTTTTGGACGCCGGCCACCAGAACAGTCATCATGGCCAGTGTTATAAAGAATGCTAATACATCGGGAGGGTGACCTGCAGGGAAAATGGAGTGCAGAAGGGTGATTAGACATAATAATGTTATAAAAATAGCCTCGGTTGGGTAATGGAATACAATATAAATGTCGATAACGCTAATTCTTTTGCAAAAACAGTATTCATAAAGCACATTTTTGCATGTTTTCTTCCATATTTCGACACAAATTACACGTTTACGACGCATGAGAAATATCGCTTAAAACAAGTACTGGAATTTTCGATAAAATGGTTTGTGGAGAATGGGGAAATAATAACTTGTGCTGTATCGTGTTCATACCCATAAACGTTCCTAGTGATTCTGTAAGCTTCTTGGTGACTGCTCCATCACTGATTGCATCGAAACATGCACTGAGGGCACACGCACATGCGGAGGTACCTATCAAATACTCCAGCACCATGTTCCAGCCTATAATAAATGCAATAAACTCTCCAACTGTCACATAACTGTACATGTAAGCGGAACCCGTTGTATGAGGTACACGCACACCAAACTCTGCGTAACAGGCACCTGCAATAAAAAATCATGTAAAAAATACTGGCATTAGTTTGTGTAAGCAAACTAATGAATGAGCCTATATTATATTCATAAAAACGATAAGTAATTTTGCTGAAGTAAAACTGGAAATGCGATACTTTTAGCCAAAGAGGTATGAATATCAATAAAAACGTTATACTTCCTTGTAATAACATATTATTCGATACGTATTCTTCATACATGTCAAATTACTAGATTATGTAGAAATTTTATTTTCTTTGTTGGCGTGTCAAAACTGTTTATTTTGCTATCCACTCAAACGAGCGTTGATAAAATTGGGACAACATATTCCACGAATTTTGGAATGCCAACATGAAAACAATGATACTGCCAATATATAAAATGTAGTTTATGCCATATTTCTCGTATAAAAAGTACATGTATGTATGTATAAGGCATGAATGTAAAAAAATGAAAAGTTGTCAGTGGTATACAAAGACACTGGAAAATCAACCAACCGTTTGACTGTTGAAATGTATTCACATGCAGTGGGCTGGACAGTATTGTGATTTGGAAAAATGAAGCTTTGCATGTGTTTATTTCCTTTTACATATATTATAAACCATGAATTCGGAGAAAGCAGGATGTCACCACATCCACTTTCTCTTCTATTGAAATGTCCGCTTGAATAACTTTGCATTCACCTTTCTCCTGTCATCCTTTTTCTCTGAAAGTGTTTGACACTTACACTCAAATTAAACTTTGAAGAACTGGATTCCTGATACATCAGCATATTTCTCTATATAACGACCTTCAACATAATGATTACTCAGTAGAACAGAGCTAAATAATAATCTATATTGGAACTTGTATGCTGATAGACAAATATACAGGATTTGTTTTGTCGCGAATATGCCATTTTTTAATAATGACCTACTCACTAGGTTTGATGATTGATTGGACTTGTAGAAAGGAGCATACGTGAATAGAGGAAACATCAAAACCCTTAATATAATGAAGTATAACCTTGCTTCGAATATCGAATACTACGCTTTGCGATTTGTTTGAAGAATGTATGTCAAGCGTGATATAAAGTTATGCTGTCTACGTCCTGGCATTATACTAAATCGTGTCTAGAGCATTCTCATTTTATATGTGAAATTCGTCATTTTTCATGAATTTTTTTCGAAATTTTTTGATTGCAAGTCGACAATGCTCTTTAAACAATGTTAGAAATCACCAATATAAATACAGGGTGCAATGCTATTTTTGGCGTACAGGGTAATCAAAAATCTATGATCTGGATCACTGGAAATGAGCTAGAGGCCACATTTATTAACATTTTCGAATGAAATTTGGCATGATTGTTCCTTGGGCAATTCTCCGGAGAGCGTTTTGCTCCGATTTTCGAATTTCG
>JAQFXM010008647.1:0-10422 GCA_034693345.1 Entomobrya multifasciata | reverse complement strand
TTCACAGTTTCGTCAATTGTTTTGTTGCTCATAATTTCATAATATTGCAGAATCAGTGGTTTTATTGATAACTGCTCAACCTTCACAGGATTTATATATAAATAGGGATGTCGTTTGCTTTCCATGTAACAATGAAATGTTGATAGTAACTTTGGAACTTGAAGGTTGTGACCTCTACACAAATTGGTAAATCTTGTATGTAAATAGATGTTTCCATATTTATTGAAATGTGCAACTCTGTAAGAGTATTGATTGGATGGTAGTATTCCATTTAAAACAGGAACTTGATACACATCTTCAATATCATTAGTACGAATATTAGTATAGTGTTCAGTAGTAGATTCTCGTATTAGGTATTTTGAGTTATGAGTTTGCATTCCAATACAAAATATGGATTGGATCAAATCTGAAGAAAGTTTTGCCTTTGTGATATGACCGGCTTGTTCAAGCCAACTGAGACCTGTAACTAACCGATTTTTGCTGAGAGAATATAAACCTTGAAGTACCATTTCAAGCTGGTTAAGAAATCCTCCAAAATTAGTTTCGAAAACTAATCCCTTTGACATCTACGTGCCCAAGAAAGTCATATTTGAATTTTACCTAACAAATCAGAGCTACTGATGCATATATTTGTAATGTTGTCTGAACCTGGTTTGCTGAAGTGACATAAATGTTTTGCAAATGATGTATTCCAGTAATTGAATATAACAGATCTTCATTCCCGACCCATTTATTTTTAGAAACCCGATTTCCCAATAATTCTAGCTCTGTGATAACTGAAGGAGCAAGGCTTCTTGGAACTTTCCGAATAAGGAACAATGACTTGACAATTTTAACTATTTGGTTATATGTGGTTCTGCTATTAAAAAGAAAGCTACAAAATTACAAACCTGAAATTAGAAATGGCCTTAAATATACACTTTATTTTACGATGAAAAGTATAATGAATTACTGTTTGAAAAATTCACGCTGGCTATGAAGCTCTTGCACTCTAAACGAAAACAAGTCAACCAGTTTTTCTTCCTTAAAATTCCATTTAACGTATTTTCTTAGAGTATGAAGTACACCAGATTCCTTTTCTGTTGATAATTTGTCCATCTTTGGAAGTAGATTAAGTTCTGTATATCTTTCAGATCTTTCCAAGCCAAAACACGTTTCACAGGAAACTGATAAAAATATCGCTATTGCAATGTAATATACAGAATATTTCATAATGAACTTTGACGAAAAGAAAAAGCATACCATTTAAAAATTTTTTTAATGATGACACAAATAGCTCACATGGATTATTGTTTCAATATAAATAATGGCTTTTGTTTATTTGTAAAAAACATCATTTAGTTTTGTTTGTATTCATTTTTCATAATATAAATAAACACAGATAAGAATTGAGTAGTAAAATTGAGTAGAACTGAATGTCCTTTAGTAATATTCATTTGGTGGAAAGACATGGTTTTGGTGTGTCAATATCAGTGATATTTCTGCATAGATTTCCAAATCGTGGCTCAACACAACACTTTTGCCAACCTTGACATTCACAGTCATTTCTGCACTGATCAATGCAATGAAGACCATAATAGCCAAAAGGCTCTGGACATTTCCCACGTTTCCCAGAGAAAACGATTTCGTGGTTACAAGTGTGCAGGTACTCCACAGTTACAGTGGGCTCTTTGCAAGAAAAACCACAATCTTCCTGGTAGCAGCATTTTTGATAACGGGGACATTCGCAATCAGATTGGCAAGAGTCCTTGTGCTCGTAGCAGTGTATTGTTGGATCTGATGGTGGACATTCCCCCGCTTTTGTGGATAAACCTGCGTTTAACAAAGCATAAATAATAGAAATTTAACAAATAATATTTATTTCAAGATGCGTTATACATATATCCAAAATGCTTAATTAATTTACCTTGTCCGTTTGTCCATTTCACAAATTGCACCAAACTAATAAATATTAAAGCAACAAATGCTTTATTCAAACTCAAAATTAACTTCATTTCGAAAATTTGTAAAGCAACGTTCAACAGACAGAAGTTGAAATGCATATAATATTTTAAGTTTGAAGAATTCAAAGTCGTAATAAGCTATGTAATGTAATGAAGGAATTCTAATATTAAATGTGTGTGAGAAAACGGAGAAGTATATGTAAGATGTATGCTAAAACATGTATTTTTACCAAGTACACAAATTGTTCATACAATATGCATTCTCTGATAAGTACTTATATACGTTCAAGTAATATGTTTATGCACCTGGATTTTGGATACTATAAACCACGTAGGCATTCGCTTGGTAAAATGCAAACCAATCAAGTAAATAGCTATATATGTGTATATAGATAATATATAGATAATGTTCAGTGCAGCTTGCATATGTGTAAAAATGCATTTATATCCCATGTAGGCATCACCATATTATATTATAACAAAATTATTTTATTCAGGTATCTAGAATATGAAATTTTAATACTTTTATTTTACAACTTTAGAGTATTTTAAAAATGAAATGGATGAATAACAAGCAAAAAGTAACCAATAATGGAAAATAAGTTAATTTATAATTTCAAAAATAATGAATTAATTGTACGATCTAGCTTATACACGCGATAGTACGAATATCAGTTGCAAACTGCACCAGTCCAACCACTAGCTACGTCAGTCGCATCTTTACACATGTTACCACATCCGGGCTGAGGGCAACATTTTTGTAGTTTTCCGTCACAGTTACAATCAGAGGTACAGCCGTCATTGCACCAAATACAGTTCATAGTATAGTCAGGTCGTGGGCAATATCCAGGTTTAGTTGAACGTATTTCCGCGTTACAAGTTCGTTCCTTAACTGCTTTAGTAACTTTAATTGGATCTAAACAAAGATGACCAGAACTTTCCTGAAAGCAGCACTTCATTTTTCCGTGACAGTCATCATCTTGCAAACATTCATTTTTGAAGACATCACTATAATACATATCGGGATCGGATTCTGGACAAGTGCCTGATTTTAGGTTGTCTATCAAAAATAGAATTAAAATAGATTATTTAGTTTTAAATATCTTAATAATTTAAAATATGATAGCACATAATTGAGAAATAATAAACAAAGTTGTAACTTACCAGGACCATATCCCAGCAATGTATTGCACGAAACCAGAGTAATTCCAACTCCAATTAGGAACACCACAGTAAAAGTAATGAATTGGTTCATTATATTTAATTCACGTAAATTACTTAAAGTTGCAAGTAAGGATATTATTGTTTTTCAACTACAAAAAATGGAAACTGAGTTTGAGGAGTTAAACAAATTTGGTTATGCTATGGGTCAATGAAAATGCCAACTGGTTATTTATTCTGTTTTGTCCTTTTCGGACAGGTTTTGACTTTGAAGTCCTTTACAACATGGCATTAGGATTGATATATTCTCGGAAATTTACAATTTGAGATACCCTTTGATACATTTGAGATATTAAACACTTTTTATGAATCGACCAAGTTGGTTGCATACAGTTGGCATGTTTGTGCATAGTACATGTTTTTGTAAGTATATTCGTATTCGTATGCTATGGTGCTTCATTTTCTTACGCTAGAACGTACACGTACATAGACCCTTACTTGTAAAACGAATGTTATGTAAAAGTACCTTAACCAATTTGTGTCCATCTGCAAAGCATTGTAAAATCTTACTAGGTTTACTTTTAATGCTATTTAGATTAGTAATATTTGTGGTGTTGTATGCACGATAAAAACTAGACAAATTTTGTTTATATTTTTAAGACTGTAAGTTTTAAAAAGCTTTATCTATCAATCTTGTAAATATGTATTATAATATAGAATTGTATAAAACTTTACTATTTATTTCCTATAGAACGAACTGCATATTGAATCATGAAGTTTCATTTTAACATAATATGAACATGAAGTTCAAAATATTAAATCTAATTTATACTTTGACTGTTTAGTATCCAATTCCTTCACACAAGCATGTAATAACGTATGTAAGTACTAAATAATATATTCCTTGGAAGTATAGCATCACCGGCTTGGGCTCAGTTGCCTGGCTCTTGTTCAAAGTACATGAAATCCTGACAAAAATAAATGCCTAAATTATATTCATATTCATCCTGAAGATTATATGAAAACCACTCAAATTTCAGGCTGACTTACGATAAGCATGCATGCGCCAAGCATAACCGCTTTAATTTTTACATCCAAGTCTACTGGGAAGCTTATCCCAAAATTGTCAGCATCGGTAGCAAGCTCGGTAAGCAAACCAGACCACTTTTTGGAGACCTTCCCAACTTTTTCGGAACCATCAGCTGACAGTACCTTTACAAACACAGAAATGTATAATTCCATGATATTCGATAATGCATTATTCGTCCTTTAAATCCGAAAATATTTTAGTTGCATATATATTTCTTACTTCAAATTTGACACTACCACAGCAAGAGCACGTACAAAACGGTCCCTCAATTCTAAGTACTACATTTCCCATGGCATCTTTAATACTAAATTTGGGAAAACATAAACTCCATTCTTGATCCACACTACCAGCCAACTCATCGGGTGGAGCATACACCTTAATGCTCTTAAAACACAAATATTATGGCTGTTACAAGTAAGCTAAGTCTTTCAAATGAAATTTAAATATTATAAAAATTTACTTGAAGACAACAAGGAAAGCAACAACTACCACAACGTAGCGGTCTTGCTAAATGTATAATTTCTCGACCACTCATATCATTAATTTTCATATTAAAAGGCCTATTTTTTCCACAACAATTCAGCGTACAACAATCATTGTCTTCTTCTGCTTTAAAAAGTTCCCTGCCTTGAGGATCTTTTATTTTGTATTTATTATTTGTCTCACAGTTGCAGAGCACTAGATAAAATTTAGCCCAAATTTAGTTATTTTTCTAATAATGAAAAAAGATGATTGATCATATTTGTTTTTCTTACGCTCTGCTAGTTCTATTTTTTGCTTAACAATTATCTTATCCAGTGGAACTAGGCATTCCAGTCCTGGAGGTACATTTATTGGTATGTTTTCAAATGTGCCTAGATTAGTTTGTTGAGTTGGCTGTGTAAAAATTGGTGGTTGTACGAATTCGACATTAGGTATATGTAAGCCATGGTGTTGTAGACGTGGTGAGGACTTAAATGCTGAAGTAATTATGATAAGTAAAATCCTTCATTGATAATGGAATAACTTATAATATTTTCTAAATGCATTGGATACGAAAGAAGTATGTTTAAATTATATAGTGTACCATTTGGTTGGGTATTTGATGGACGACCAAGAGCAGAAACGGGAACCGGAACTGGGGCAAATGAATATTGTTCTTGAGGTTCTTGTGGACCACCGTTAGTTTCTGGAGCTAAAGATAAAATATTATAAATCAAAAGTAAATAATCTCAAAATGGCTATTCAACTTGTTATGTTTGATTACCTTTATATCCAGCTGGAATGTTGGCGTAATTATCAGCCATTTTAAAGAAATTAAACTGGACTTTGACTTTAAAAACAATTGAATTTAGGAGCAGAAATCATATGAATAGAATGCTAGCTTTTGCAAGAAAAACTAGTACGTTGTACCGGAAGCAGTGTTTCAGATTTTCCCAGTAATATGAATATGTATGCATGGCATTTTATATGGTAGGTTGACTTCGATTATCAAGTAAGATTGACTAGCAGAGTACTTATAATACACAAATAATTTTTCCACGCACGATTTTTTTCCAAGAAAGAAGTTGTATCATACAACCACAATTCTAGCAGATATTGACTCGCTAATTAATTAATTAGCTAAAAAATGAGTAGTGTGACGTGATTCTGGTTACACTCTAAGCTGTGCAATTGCGTAAGTGGAATTTCCATGTTATCGTGGATCAAAATTGTCGTCATATCCTATTTCTCTTTTGAACAAAAGCCATGAAAACACTAAACATCATAACTATAAGCAAATATTCTTATTTAATTTACAAAAAAAGACGATGTGATTAAAATTTACTTGATCGTATTCAAAATTCATTGATTAGTATTTTTACATGCAATGCATGCATGCATACGGTACAACTAAATGCAAAGAATTATCACTGATTATTCACTTACATACTACAAGACAAAACTTTTATTCATAAAAAACAAATTGAAAACGTACTGCCATGTATTTACTTTTCTGCAATACATTCCATATTTAATTAGCTGAGATTATAAATAGAAATTTCCACTTGATTTATCATCCTTTTCAGCTCGGCTCTCGGCCTCGGCATTTTGTGCATAACAACGCAGGCTAGAAGCCAAGATTCACTACTCATGTTACGATTTAACATGCGTTATTCACAAAACACCGGGTGTGCGTATGTAGTTGAAAAAGCTATTATCGATGCTGTGATTGAAAATGCTATTATTATTAAATAGTGATACATGAAGAATTCAATCGAACAAAATTTTATTTAGTTCACAATAATTAAATATATAACAGTTTTACAAAAATACGGCTGACTATTCTTGAAATGAAGTTTTATTTGTGAGGCTATAAAATAGGTTAACTTCAATTATCGACTTTAAATTTTATCCATATTTTAATTTAAAATCTATAATAGAAATCTAGGTGAAGTCATTTTAAAAATAAAAATAAACCAAACTAAAATTAACTAAAAATTAATTATAATTGACTACTAAAAATATGTATTTATTATACAAGCATAAATATACTGCGTTCAGATTTAAAACAGATCTTCCGGTTTACAGCTTAATCTACGTCCATTAATAAATATTCATAATAATACGGAAATCATAAATGGCATACATAAAATAGTATGTATCTACATACTAAGAACAGTTTGAAATACAATAGAAGTATTTGCTACGTGTATTAGATAAGCATTCATGTAAGTCATCTGAATGTCTCTATCAATTACTCCAATGTTTCCTACAGGTATAGCAATGGGGCGCAAAGATTTCAGAACCAATTTGAAATATTTCCTTTTTGTTGTAATATTCAGTTGGGATTTCCAAGTTTTTATTATGTTTTGCGTGGTATCGTTTATCAAACTTTCAAAATGAAGTAGTAACAAAATGCACCACAAAAGTAAAACAGCTAAGAAAGGACATGTAACATACAAATATCCGGGTATAAACTTTGCTCCGAATATTGTCAAATTTGTTGCTAATAACAAGCCAAAGAATGCACCACTTAAAAACAGACTATTTAAATGTTTAAATATTTCTTGAATCAAACAACAACCGATAAAAATATCTCTATACAGTTTAATATTAGGGAAACTTATTTCCATTTTCTTAAGATACTGTATAAGTGAAACTGCTGCTTGTGCCGAAACGCAACCTACTAGCGTAAAAGTTGTGATCGCTAAAATAGAACATTCGATTACATATATAAACACTAAGCAACGTAATAGCTTTATGAACCAGTTTGAGTAAAATACTATTGGTAGTTCCCCAAATATCGGGATCAACGCATACAATAAAAAGTTCAATGGATCAATATCTCCAATCACAACAGCAATCGACCAGAATATTCCACCAAATACTGAACCCACAAAGGATAAGCCAGAATGAATTCCAAAAATGTTAACGTATGTATTTTGACCCTTGGGTTTCAAAGCTATCAAAATTTCCGATAGCATTGCTGCTAATACATTTATTCGATACTGAGGGGCTGGGAAAAGTTTTAAATCTAGAATTACTGATGATGCCCAATTAGCTAAGCTTACAAGCTCTCCTCCAAAATATATCAGAAGGAATTCCTCCATTAAGATTAATGGTACAACGACTCCAAACAAAAGTAATGAAATAAGTACTTTTTCAAGTGGAAAAGTATCTGAAGCGTACAAGATATTGTACAAAAATAAGCCTGCTACTGCGGATAAACTAACCCATAAAAGTGAAACCATAAAAATATGAGGTAAAAGTTTTCTGATTGGATGCAAGGAATATTCCCATTTTCTATTGGGAATATTCCAACGAACACATAGAGGATAAAGTAAGTCAGTAAATTTTTGGTTTATATTACTCAGGGACAAAAATAATGTGGTCGACATTTTTTGCTTCTTTAGGACTACTAATGTACTGCCAAGACTTCTTTCAATACACTGATAAAATGTTTAGCTTACCAAGTCGAGAACCTTAACTGATAAACTTTGCGTTCAAATCCTTTGAAAGTTTAAATTTAGTTCTATGATAAACCTTTAATTTATTTTACATGTAAAATTTTATTCAATTACATGAACAATTATACTAGAAATAATAAATGATGAATATCAAAAAATTAAATTTATTTATATCCTCTCTGAGACTTTTACATGGCTTTTAACAGGATATTTTTGCTTGTTCTTTCAGGTAGAAACTTATGTCATGTGTTGGGAGTCCAACCAATTCTATTTTTATTAGAAAAATAATTTATGATTCAAAAATTTGCAATTATTTAAAAAAAAACCTGTAAGGCATTTAAATAATACACGCAACTGAAATACGTCCGAAAAAGCCATAATTACAAAAACTAATTACATGTGACTGCTTAATGCTCATCAAGTAAATAACAGCAATACAGAACATTTCGATTCGTTTGTTTGCTTTTGTTTGTCACATTTTTAATGCTTCATGTCGACTTCGCAGGTACCTTTTGTAAGCATTGTGGTTTTAGAATGTATTTGGATTAAAACCTATAAAAATCCTAATAATTTTGCATACAGAAGTAAAAGTAATACGAATTAAAATCCTAGTTTTATGCAAACAACGGAAGACTGAGTGTATTGAAAATTATGATTTGTAAATCACACTTGAGTAAAGGACCTAAATGTTGGAACACTATATTACATTTCTTAAAATATCATGACATTGATGGTCAGTACATTATCGACTCAGGCAAGAGTCAGAATTACCTCTAATGATTCGATTTTTAACTCGATATGGGCATTACAAATACAGAATGCCACAATTTCCCCTATTTTTAAGACCAGCATAAAATATGATAATCTAGAAGGATGTAAATCCCGTATGGCTAACTGTCGACAGTTGTGTTTAATTTTTATGCAAGGAGATTTCATGGTATGAAAATCGTTCCGATATGATCAGCTATTGATTCTGTATCAGAATCGACGGTGGTAAAATATTCTGCTGTTTAAAAAATATTTAACCTTGTTACCCCCATATCTCGGGTGACAGGGTGAATTGGGCATGACAAATAAATGTGACCAGATTTTGACACTGTATTGGAATTGACGATACAGTATTGCCATTTAAAATTCATGTTAACCCTATATCTCGGGTCACGGGGTTTTAGGGCATGAAATTTAAGGTCTGTGATCAGCTTTTGATTCTGCATCGGAATCGACAATAAAAATTCTATTTTAAATGCATGTGGTCTTATACCCCCGGTAACTCGAAACAGGGGGATTTGGTGGAGGTTTAATTGTCATTGGGATCTGAAAATCTTTCAAACCAAAGACCATCACCGCAAAAATCTTTGTACCAATTATGGTGTCATACCGTTCTTTAGTTTTGGAGCTACGGCAGTACAAACAGACAGACATGATAATAATCTCATTAACTGTTTCTTACCCAATTTCATCGCTTTCGACAGTTAATAATCCAGTAAACTGATAATTTTTAACAAAAGGTCGATAAAGTCGATGGTCGATTAGGAAATAGCATTTCATAAAAAGGAAAATATGTTTTTCAATAATTTTCAGAATAAATTCGTCTTATTATAGTTTTCACATTCATGTACAAAACAATTTTTGTAAAATAAGGTTTGTTTTCTAATCTTGATAACAAAAGTTACGTAGCTTATTTTTATGTTTTCAGCATTTAAAATATTTCGAAATTATATTTAAAATAAACTATTTTTTGTTTTTGAAAAGTCAATTCATTTCTCATCTGCTTTTTGAGTAACCAACATATTACCATATAACAGTAAAAATCATAAATATTTCTAAACATGTTAAGTGAACGCACTTGGAAATTTCTAGGAAACGTATACTACTACAGTGCCCTGCTAGGCGCAATACCTTATTCCTGGGACAGAGAGCGCAGATGTGTCATTCCCTCAAACCACAGCCATGTCCTCGTTCGTATTCATTTTTTCCACATTTGCTTTTACGTACTATTCCTTGTTCTTCGATGTCTCTATTTCCGCTACGAAGGGGATCGAATCTCCTTTAATTTAGTATACGCCGCAATTTACGCCGTTGCCCTGTGCCTGTTATCATTCATCATGATGATATTTCGTCAGGACACCTGCTTCAATTTAGGAAACTCAGTAGTTGCATACGTTAAGTTTATGCAACCTGCCTACTACCCAAATTACGATCCAAATAACGATCCATATGGAAAAATGGTTGATTTGGGATTGATGGTACTCTTTTTTACAAATTTAAACTGTTTGATTCTCACCTGTCTTTGTTATTG
>JAQFXM010008646.1:0-10423 GCA_034693345.1 Entomobrya multifasciata | reverse complement strand
CGCGAGAAAAGCTTGTAGCGTTTTCCCCACATTTCTAGGATGAGTTTGAAACTTGAGATTTTTTGAGGTTGCAACTCAGCCAAATCTTATCGGATTTCAGCCCTCAGGGTTTGTGGGGATGTATTTGATTAACATTTGGGGCTGACTTAACGGTTTGTGGGAATGTATTTGATTAACGTTGGGGGTTGACTTCACGGTTTGTGGGAATGTATTTGATTAACGTTGGGGGTTGACTTCACGGTTTGGGGTGATGTATTTGATTAACAATGGGGGGCTGACTTCACGGCTTGGGGGGATGTATTTGATTAACGTTGGGGATCTGACTTCGCGGTTTGTGGGGATGTATTTGGTTAACATTGGGGGCTGACTTCACGGTTTGGGGGGATGCATTTGATTTACATTCAGGTAACTGACGTTCTTCAAAAATATTGGCGAATTGATTTGGTCAAAGGACTGCCGTTTGAGTACGAGTCAACTTTCACCTTACTTTTACTACATATTCCTGTCAGTAAGAAGTCTTAAATGCATCGCTGCCAACTAAAAATGGTGAGGGATGATAACAGTTACGCCATTGAAACACTTATGAGTTACGCCATTATTACGTATTAGCCATTACCGACCACAAGAGCACACCTCAGCACACCATGTCAAATGCATGCATATTGCTTAAGTTAGGAAGTGCTTTCTCGTGCCCTGCGTTGTGTGAATTAGTTTGTGTGCTGCAAAGTTGCACAGTAATTTACTAGGTAAGTGTTCCGTGTTCCGCATGTGCAACAAAATGCAATGACGCCGGCGACTGGAAAGAATCAAAAGGTAAACAGGCCCATTAATAATGTGTGTATATCAGAATGCAATATTAGCAAATGTTAGCAATGCAATGAATACATATTGATTATGGCTAAATGTGTATACTTTTGATCAACTATACGAATACGAAACTAGTATATGTATCAACTTAATGGTAATACCTCAAGATAGTAAGTGATCTAGGGTAAGTTAAGGCAAAAGAATTTGGGTCTAACGTTTCGGACTCATGAGCAGGGGAACAATGTACAAAAAACTCGAAGATTACAGATAAAAGAAATCCTTGCAAAAATAGAATCCAAAGATCTAAATTTTGAGCCCCTGTTTTGGCTATGTGTTTTAAGAAAAATTGTCAGCTTCTGAGGTACAAAATTTCTCCTTTTTCAGAGAATTATAAAATGCTCCTCCTTATCTGTTTATCTTCACTTAAGTATTTTAAAAACTCAATTAAAAAATGGCTCATTGAGTATTAAAAATGGCAAATTTTTGAAAGTTAGTTGAGATTCCTGAAAAGGTTAGGGAACCAAATATTCTCAAACTAGCAACATTAGTAGTGCTTTTTACGGCGAGTTTTATGATAATCATAGTTAACTACGTTAACACATTACTCCGCAATTTGATGTACTTGGGCTGTTGAAACCAAAGAGAACTAACCGTTTTCAGTGTTTCCTATAAAAGTAAAACAATACAGCTAACTTTAGCATGTGTTCAAATGCTGATCAGTGATCACTGTGCGATACCTGACTGGTAATTAAAATGAACTGATGACGATGACTTAGACTCAATTAAATGGACCTAGTTAAACTTTGAGGAAATTAATAGCGTAAACTATTCAATAACCACGATGGAAAATTAAAAACAAGTAGCGTAAACTACGAAAAATAAATTATAGTTTTCAAACAATTTATTAATTAGCAATTAACAAATCACACAATCTCAAAATACAACGAGCCAGGCTCACTTCTCCATTCACACAACCTTCGGTTAGGTTCTAGATGGGGTGCGACCAAAAACATAAAGACCCCCCTCTTATAAAAAGTCGCACCTTAACTATTACCTGAGTAGCGTTAGTTAGGTTCTAGATAAGGTGCGGCCAAAAACATAAAGACCCCCTCTTATGTAATATTTTGGATTTCGAAAACTTCGTCCAACATAGATTTAATAGATAAAAAACTGTCCTGCACTGGAAGAATAACCGAACCTAACCTAACCGAACCTAACCTAACCGAACCTAACAACGTAAGACATAGCAACCTAACCTCACATAAGATAACACAATAAATTACCCTTAAGGGTAAAGTGGCCCTTAGAAGGGCCGATGCTCAGAATTTTTGGTGGCCCTGAAAAGGGCCGTTGGGTAAGGTAGGTAGGAAAAGATAGGATTAGTTAAAGGTTTTGAATGGACCAGGGAATTGCCGCCTGACATCATCGAGGAACCTTCGGAAGAAACGACCAGCAAATCTTTTCTCAAGCATGGTGGTTCTTTTGAGGTAGTTGCTGCGGTAGATGTATTCATTTACATACATCACAAGGCCATCTCCCTGGTAGGATCGCACGTGCTTTTTCAGGTCGCCCCACATCCTCTCGATTTTGTTTGTGTGGATATTTTGGTCCGCTGGATCCACGAAGTTTCTGCTGTGGTTGATGGTGAGATGCTGGTAGCCAAGGTCTTCTTGCAGGTTGCGGTACACGATGAAGTCATCGTGAAGAATGATGGAGTCTGGAGCTATTCGTTCGCGAATGATGGGGTACAGTGTACGGCGGGTCCTATCATCTACGGCCATTGCAAAGCGTTCGTTGGACTCGCGGCAGACTCCCCCGAAGACCCAAATGCTCTCCGATTTCAAGGGACGACCAAATCGCTTTGATGGATATTTCCTGGTGCAGAGATGAGTTTCGTCGATTTCAACGTGCAGGTCGCGTCCTCCAATGGCTATGACGTCGTCGGTAGTGGCTACGGAGCAAACCTCGCGGCAGAAGGAGTAGTAGTCCAGGGCAGTGCTAATGTTCACATTGCATTCAATGGCAGCATCGATGAGTGGACGACAGAAGAACCAGCAGACCATCAGGCGAAGAGATTTCAGAGGAGAAATCCGAGAGGGTGAGAACCAAGTGTTGGTGGTTACGGCTATCCTCTTCCCACATTTCTTCTTGGGACAGCGCCATTGTCGCGGGATGTGGCCATGGCCATCAGTTCGGCGGACAAGCTTCATTGGGCTGCGGCATTTCGGGCACGGTCCTCCTACCGGGGTGAATGGTAGCAATCCCGTGTGAACAGCAAAGGATGCAGCAGCTACGTTGTCTTGGATAGCCGCGAAGAAAGGACCAACACCGAAGCCTTTCTGGCCAAAGATTGCGTCCACATCAGCTCTGGTCAAGACAGGCATCTTGAAGGCAGGAACAATTGGCAGCAACGCGTTTAAGCAAGGATTAGGAGGCAAAGCAGTGGTAAGGTAAGGTATAAGGTTGTGTTCGATGAACTTTCGAGCACCCATGCACACATTGCGATTTCAACTTTTTAGAAATGACCATTAAGTTTGCGTGCTTTTTCTCTTAACTAATAAATTTTTTGGTAGTTCCTTTTTCATAAGAATATGCATCCCGTATGATTAATCTATTTTGTGCATTTCATAATTAATTAAAACTCATATTTCATGAATTAAAAATAGTTTTCAAAAAAATTAAATTTAAATATTTTATAGCAAAGACCCCCCTCTTATGTAAGGTCGCACCTCATCTACAACCTAACTAATACTACTCAGGTAATAGCTGAGGTGCGACTAAAGCAGACCCCCCTCTTTGGTAGGTCGCACCTCAACTAGAACTCAGCCCAACCTTCTCTCGCAAGATCAGGTCTCATACTAAAATTACACTTACGACAAAAGCAATGCTGATCGAACTGCACGGCGTTCGTCTCAGCACACTAAACAAGAAAAAACAGGAAAGCCCGCCAAACAGTCTACCACACGCAGACAGGTTGGCATCACTCAACCTTGAGTTTGGTGGAGTTTGGCTGAGCTTGGTGAGTTTGGTGCAGTTTGGCTGAACCACACTTGAGCCAAACAACAGAATAAAACCCAAACGAAAGTACAATATAAACATACATACATAATTATAAAATACATTCAAAACAATAATACAAACACACTCCCATTTCCAATAAGGGTACTGTAATAAGTTGTTTAGTTCAGCGAGTTTGAATGCGCAAAATTGAAACTAGACAAAAATCGTACCTCTATTTTTTTAACAAGGCCAAGTTTTTTGACTAAACAATCACTGTAGCGTAAAAGTACATTCAAATTAATGTGTTTAGTATCAAAACTTTTATTCGCTACTTATGATTTAGAAAACTGTAGCACTCCAGAAAACAGCAATTCTGTAGCTTTAAAATCATGAGAAAATTAGTTTTTGACCATTTTTACAAATGAAATCAATGCTGCCAAATGACTGGCACCGAAACCACAAGTTTTGGCATGCATCTAAGTTAGATCATTGCCTATCTAGGGGTATTAACTTGAAGTTCTTACATCCACTAGTTTCGTAAATATTTCTGATCAAAAGTGTACACATTTAGTCATAATCCTGTACGTATTAATTAGGTTTTGTTTTTAAAAATCGAATAAAAAATTAATATCAGGGTTTCGTGGATTATATTGTTTATAGACACCAAAAATTATTATTTAGTATGATTTTATTAATATTTTATATTTATAAAATAATTTTTGACTGAAAATTTGTGTTATTGGTTTCAATAATTTGGTATAAGTTAAATAATTAATAAAAATTAGTATTGCATTCATTTGTAACCAGTCTGGCACGACATCATCGTTTTCCGGGGTGGGCCTAAATACTGGCAAGAAAGCATGCAGCACCACAGCTCACAAGTATGCTTAGCATATGCTTGTGTGCTGTGTTGTCATATGACTTCTTGGTAGCGTGTTGGCCCAGTCCGGATTCTAATGCATTACGAGGATAGGACAAGACAACAATGTCGTGCCAGACTGCACATGCATGCATTATGCATAGTATGGTATGAATGGTTAATTACGTAAATATCACACTGGCTTACTATTTTATCAATTAAATTTGCTGCTTTTTATTTGTATATATATTTTTTAAATTTCGAATTGAATTCTAGTTGATATACCCCATTTTATAAGCTTGTAAAAGGGGCGTTTAGCCAAAAAATGGACAAGATTTAAACACAATGAAGGTAATTCCCTTTAAAATTCAGCCAAAAAAAAATTCAAAAGAAACCTGAAATATTCGATTCTATTTTAAAATTGTTAATTTTGGTTTATTCGTTTAGGCTGATATAATGACAGCTTTGGATAAACGAAACGATTTGGTTTACGAATCCGATCCGGATGCTGACATCCCAAATATTGTACATGCCTTCTTAACATACATAACTTGTACATAACTTGAGTGGTAAAACAATGTGTTTGAAACTGTGAAATCCTACCCTACCGGTTAAGAATTTTCATGTAGAAAACGTAAAATACAAACGAATGTATTAAAAACGTTCTTCAAAAACCAAATTATAACATTAATATATAGATATATGTACAAAATATGCATATTGTGTAAATTTTATAATGCCTATTTTTCGTAACACTCACATTTCAAATTGTATTTTAATTTATTTCATGGAAATATCCTTCAAGTTGAATTTTATATTGGTTATGGTTTATATTTATTGATATTTTGTAAAAATACAGTTAAGATTACAGCACAAAATATAATATCATTCTTTTCTCTATGAACGTGATGATAAATGTGATGGATTATATTTTAGTTATAAATACGTCCCTTATATTTCAAAACTCCTATGAATCTAAATACATAATTAGTCGTGAATAGTCACTCAAATTGGTGTGTACATATTTTATTCTATGTAAGAATAAAGTTTTGTTTATATTTTATTGAATGCGATATCATCCAATGTTAAATATTGTGCATTATTTTCATTTCATGCGTATATCATAGAGCACTTCATTTTCAGTCTTAGCAAAAAAGCGATCACTCTAAATACCACTGAATTACTATATGGAATTGAGAGTCCTAGCTTTTAGAATACCATTATAATTTAGTCACTTGTCCCGGAAACTAAAGTATTAATCATTCAAAACAATTTAATTATTATTAGCCCAATTATTAATTTTTTTGAGCTACGAGCAATTCTCACCAATTTGATTGAATACGAATGAATAATTTGTAAAAAAATGAATGCTTTACAATTACACTAGGCAATCACAAGATAATAAACTTCCCATGAAAAATATTAGAAGCTTAAAAAACACATCAGAATGTTAGAGAATGGCTTGACACCTTTCAAATACAACCTTACTTCAATTTAGGGCACTAGCCTTTAGCCTAGCAATTTAGGATAATAAGCTATGTTAGCATTCTTGTTATTATTCGAACCAAGGAACAGCTCAAGTAACCTGACATGATGTAAATATACTTGATCGGGCTTATTTTCTAAATTAAAAGTTCATTTTTTTCCGCACTAATATACTTAAGGTGGGTAGGTACTTATATTGCAGTAAACTAGATCTTAGCTTAAGGCTTGGAAAAATATTTTACATAGAATTTATGCATAGTCGTCCTGAATATTATTTTCGAGATTTAAATCATTAATTTTTATCATTTGTGTATAATGAAAATTTCATGAGATTTACTATAAAGCAATGATTAACGTCCATAAAATATTAGCACAAATTTTAACACACATATTTGTACGAGTACTTTCTGCTCAACAAAATTACACTATTTTTACATTTTTATGAAAGAGTAATACCTACTTATGCTTTTGTCACAAAAAAAATCGGTCTCACTATAACATAATACACGTAAAAGGTATGAACATTTTTTTAGGTTTACAATTTTTTTACATATTATGTCATGTTGAATTTCACATGTTGATATTTCTGTCAATGATTTTAAAATTAAGCAGTTAACCTTTTTGAAGAAAAGGGTTTAAGCTGTGGGAATATTGGAATGTATGCATTTGAGTTTAAAAATGCTTTTCAAATATACTTGGTGTGGTTGTGCATATGAAAAATGTATTTATGAATTTTTTGTTGTTATATTTTTTGTGTAGATAAGTGTGAAATACTATGTACATAGATGGTTTGTTGTATGTAGTAGCTGTATGTATAAATGTGTATGTATGAAAGTATGATGTATGTAGGATCTTCCAGACTGCTTGGCTGTACGCAACGTTGAAGATACGTCGGCCTCGAGTTGGAAGCAAAAGTGGAGAGAAGAGAAGAAGGAGAGTTAGTATGCGTTTGGCTGGCAGAGAGCGAACGTGAAAGTGCAGAGAAAAAATAAGCTAATTTTCTGTACTAGTAATTACGTCATTTTGTAATAAAAGAAAATCACTGTAAATTGAAATTGCTCAGTTATTCACAATAAAGATCCTTAAACAGTGAATCTTTTCCTTGAGTGTCAAGTTATTTAGTAAATTGCACGTCATTGGAGATTTAGATAGTTTAGGGCAGTCCGACCATCCGGTGTTTTAAATTGCGAAACAAGGAAGATAAGATTGATTGGACAGTACGGGACGCGTACGATACCACCGAGAAACTGGTATTTATAGTCCAACATCCCCCAGAAAGAACATTAGCATAAATATATATTGACCTTTGATCCAACTCTGTTAAGTGTATCGTATCAGGTCAGAATTGTTCTAGAGTGACCTGGATAATTTGTTATCAGATAAAGAGCTTTTGATGTGTGTTTGAAATACAGTCATTGAATAGTTTTGAAAGTTTTGATTTTGACCTTTGACCCCAATTTTTGACCTTATGAGGTCAGAAGTGAACCAAAGTGACCTTGAAAATTGGAAAATGCATTCAAGATGAGAGTGCTTGTCATTTTGTGTTTTAAATGTAATTTAATGGAAATTTTAAATGTTTCAATTTTGACCTTTGACCTTTAAATTTACCTTTAGGGTCAATAGGTCTACAGTTTTTTTGCCCTTTCGCCTTACTGACCTAAGGGTGATATTTGAGTGAAATTGGTCACAAGAAACATGTGATTGATCGTCCTATTGGACAGACAGATAGACAGACGGACAAACATTACAAAGTCAAATCTGGTTAACGCTTTGCTTTCAGCTAGATAATAATGTTGTTGTATATGTTGCCTTCTTGTACACACGGTACCCATTTTTACACACATTTTATCCACATTCTCCAGCAAACGAGTGTATGAATATTATTAAGAAAGTGGCTGTTTTCTTTACCGCATTACCACAACAAGCAGCAAAGCAACTAGAGAGGGAGAATGGGAGAGCGGAGCTCTACAAGAGTCAACTTGCTGCTTTACTTCCGTTTCTCAACCAAACAGAAATCCACACAGTCAAAAGCTAAGCCGTTTAAAAACATCACTCCAGCTCGAAAGGAAAGAAAGAAAGGCAATGAAAATATTTGGGAATAAGTTGAGTTGATAGAGAAATGGTGCAGTGCGGATAATGGACTGTGGATATGGATACGCCGTTCAGCAGATTGTCCTTCTTCTCAGATATATTTATATGCATGTGTTTTGTATGCTCATAATAACAAAGTGTTGTACAAAACATCGTATTTGTGTGTGTTGAAAAATAACTTTGTATTACTTTTCTTTTATTCAGTGTAAACGAGTGAATGGAATGCGGAGGGTGAGGGTGAAAGTGAGACGGTGGAATAAAATATTGATGTAATTTGCATGTCTGCAGTATAAAAAATACAGCAATCAGCATACAAAGTAGCATGAGAACACAAACAATAAAACCTATTCATTATTATTGACTATATAGACGAATTGGTGACATGCATACATGCATGTTAAACAAATTTTAGGGGGGAAAGTTGTAATAAAGAGAACTATTTATTACAGGAAAAAATATCACCAAAACCAAACCACAGATTTAACATGAAAAACACAAATGATAAGGTGGATATGATTGGAAAGGTGTATAAAATCGATTTATCTGGAGAAATTTTGTAAACGATGGGAAATGAGTAAAGGTAACAAAGGAGATTTTTTGGCATTTTATTGATATTTGGTAATGCTTTTTTACATGTGTAGTGGAAAAGAATGCATTTTAAAGGTGAAAAAGTCGTACGATGAACTTATATGACATTTACATGTAGACTTTTTACTTGTATTCTGTAAAATGAGCTTAAATTGTGCTCTGGAGTAGCATTTTGATGACCTTTAATTTTTCATGAGATTTTAGTTTTTGGAAACTTCTGGTGTAGTATTTTGACTAAATGGTTGGAAATTGAACTGGTTTCTAAACGTTCACACTTACGATTAGATGAACCAATTTAAAGATGGGGTGCGTGGGTGGTAAGGTCTATTGGACGATTATGGCAATGTTTCTTTTTTCTATGGGAATACAATGAGCCCCTATGTTGATAAATGGTTCCACAGTCAGGACACTCGGTTGGATTACGACCCGTCTGTGTTTTGTCCTTTCGAAATGGACAGCTCTCGATTTGATGACGTTTTACACAGTCTGGCCTTGCAAATTTGATTCCACAATCTGGACAAATTTTATTTGTATCAAATATATACAATCCTCTGGAGCTTCCAAAGCTGTTGTAGGTCATCCCATTAAGGTAGCAGCTTATCAGTGGTATTGGCAATTGGGCCTGGGGCATTGATAACCCAACCGATAAGGTTGGTGGGGTCCTGCTATCATGATTGCGTTGGCGGATCTCCTTCTTTTGGCCCTCCAATAATTTTTTGCGGAACAGCTCGCGCGAGTGATGTATTCTCATTTGAATCACTTGCAGCTGCTTAAATTGATAATCTGTCATATTACTGGTAACGGTACAGCATTTTTCACATAGCCACCAAGGTGCCAACGAATCTTCCCCTCCACCCACGCATCCACTTCCAACATTCTTTTGTTTTGCTGGAGAAAGCTTAAAGCACAGGAAACAGGCTGGACGATGACTATCAGTCTTTGATGATTTGCTTTCCTTCATGAATGCCATGAATATTTTCAATTTAGTTTTACAGATATTTTTCCTCTGAAATTACGTAAAACTAATAATTTGACTGCTAGCTTTACCAGCATTTAAATATATTATGAAAATAATTAGGCTAGATTTAATTCAGACTATCTATTTAAACTATGCATTTTGCGTGTTATTTTGCATTTGAAAAGTTTACTAATTATCAAAAAATAATTGATTTTCGTTTAAATTGAAGAAATAATTTGGTTAATATTTTTGGTGTACTTACTTTAGTAGAAATAGAGCTGAGTAAAAATGCCGCGTTGTAATGGATTGAAATTTGGGGCAATGTGAAACCAATGGTATTTGTGTATTTAAACGAGAAAGTCAAGTGGGGAAAATATTTCAGTGAAGCTTTCAAGTTGAGAAATTAGACTGGACGACTGAAGTAAAGAAAATTTATTTCCTATGCATGGTTTGTTATTACGTCAAGTCAAAACCAAAATGGTTTTATTTGGTTGAATTATTAAGTGTTACACGAAATGACTTGTAGTTTCGATGAAAACAAGTAAGGTGAAGATTCAGAGATAATAAACGCGCTGTAATAGCGACCATAATGACGCCGCTGCGATGATAATATTGCGACAAATGACAGTGATGAA
>JAQFXM010008645.1:0-10423 GCA_034693345.1 Entomobrya multifasciata | reverse complement strand
GGCTGTGGGAAGGTACACCAAAACGGTTATGGTGAATAAAATTGCGAAGAATTTAAGGCCCTGCATGACTTTAAATGTTTATGACCAATATTTTAAGACAGTTTGCAAGAAAAAGATGCGTGTACGTTTTTATGTCGATTTTCTGACGACACTGGTATTTATACCAGGAATTTTTTTACCGATCAGTGTAAAAAGTACATCAAGAAGTTTTTAACTTCTCTCAGTAATTTTTATTTCATTGCATTTCCTATAAATAGGTTAACATTTGACATGACATGAAGTTATCTGATGTGACGTGTGACATGAGTCATGTAGCCATGTATGCGTGGATGAATTTAATCGACAAATATTGAGGGTAGTTCCCGATAAGCTTGTCATTAATTTATGTTGTTTATATTTCTCATGATATGATGGGCCATGTTGATCTTTAAACAAACAAATGAAACAAGCTGCACTGATACAGTTAAACATTAAAACGAAAGCTTTACCAGTGAAAGTTCAATAAGCAACTTTGTAAGCAATGTAATCATGTCATGTTAACAAAATAAAGCGAGTGACCCATAAAGAACAATTAAAATGACAAGAATGAACTGAATACTAAAAAACTGAAGCAGACACTCCAAAATAGAATTTAAAAATTATAACTGATTCGCTATTATAATTTGCCAATTGTTAATTTATGAAATAAAAACTATCCTTATAATTAAAAGGCAGTATATAACCGCAAGATGTACGTACATAATGTATGCTGTTAACTTGTTATGGGGCAACATGAGAATCTGAATTAAACTCAATCAAAAAGTACAGTTTCATTATTCATTTTATTCAATGAAAAGTTATGAGCATTTCAATTCCTTTCTTTGTCTGCATTTTCATTTTGATGAACCAATACTTTTTTAATTGTACAATTATTTTAATGCATGCATTGATTTAACTAAACCATAATACGTGATCAAACATTTAATAAACTTGTCACAAAATGCAAAAATAAAATGGTACATCGTTTCAGTGACAAACTTTTGCTTCCAAACATAGATTGAAAATAGTACAAATCAGTCAAATCCGGCATGAGCTTTTGTTTTGTTTCCAAAATCATTATTTATGCAATCACTATATCTTTAAGTAACCCACCCTTCCAATATTATGCTTCACTGTCTTTAATCGCATTGTAAATTTCGCAATCAAAAGTTATAAAAATTCGAATTCTTTATAATCAAATGGTATTTATCAAATAAACACACAAAAAATTGAATATGTATGCGACTTGTCTTAATTATCTTTAGATACTATATTTGGATGTCTAAAATTCAAGGTCAAGTTAATATTAATGGACCTTTCGACTTTGTACTTTGGAACAAAAATGAAACAATTAAAAGAAGCTGCAGTTATTTCTTGAAGAAAGCCAACTAATTTGAATATAAACTAGATTGTCTTTGTCGTTTAGGAAAACTGAACTCAAGTAATTTTTAATCAAAACTTGCAATGAAACAAAAATAATATGCAAAAAAACTTAATTGAACAACAAGAAAAACTAAAGCTAAAATATTAAATTTTAATTCTTTGAATGTCGCACAAAAATACAAACAAAAGTTCTTTGTTTGAAGGGTACTATATAACCGTGAAATTTTGAGAAGTTAAAATTATCTTGTTTTAGCTCTTGAGCGGCTAAGGAACACTTCCCACTTGCTACTTAATCAGAGAAATCTTTCACTTGATTTTGCAAGTTATCGCTGAATCATTTAATCCATTACTCATCAACTGTAAGACATTTGTCACAAGTTGTGAATCGCTGGAACTTCTTATTTGCACCACTTTTCAAGCTCGAAGTCATCAGAAATGGCAAACCGACCGCAACGATCTTCTCGGTAAAAATACTATTTTTTAAACTAAAATTACTCGCATTGAAATATAATATTTTTATAATCTCTGATATAACTTCTCTTTTTCATTTTTAGCAATCCAAATCCAGCCTACACATTCAAGTTGGATACGGATTTCGTAGTGCAGGATGTTGCAGTAGCTCCTGTACCTAAAAAACGGCAAAGAAAATCGTCCATGAAATCAGTGTCGTTTGCAGGGGATTTTGATGATGGATCTCAGGCCACAAGTCCAAAGATGGTCAAATTAACCGAAACGCGGAAGAATGACATCCTGGAATTGCTGAAAAGGGACATGAGCCAACAGAGTACAGTCGAACAAGTTGGAAGTGCAGAGCATATCCGGAAAGTAGCAGGGGAAGTTGGAGTACCGCCAAAGGAACTCCGGAAGTGGTTGGGTATCACTGATGATTTGACTCAGGTAATAATTTTGAGGCTGTAATAATTCATGCATGCGTAACTTTTAATTGGAACTTATTTTTTAGAGATTCTATTTGACAAATTCGCAACTTATTGTTTTCAGGTCAACGTCAGTTCCAGTGCCCAGTTCAGAGAAAAGGAAATGGTGCCAACGTCATCTTATGATAATGAGCCATCTAAGAACATTTCCAAGATGCTGGACGAGGAGGAGAAAATTCTTCCAGGAAAACTTCATGAGCTTGAAGAAGAATTCCAAGAGGAAAAACCACTTCTGGAAGAAGAGCTGGTGAAGCTGCAACAGGATATTGAGCAAGCAACAGAACTGATTGAGCAGGTTGAAGAGAAGCAAAGGCTAATGGGATCTGATTTGACTCCAATCCCAATAACTGAGGGCAATGTCCTTGTGCTGGTAATTTATTAACCTGTTTTGCGTAATTGCATTGATTGTTAATACTAATCTAATCACAATTGGTCTTTTTTGTATTTGTTTAAATCTAGGTGGAAACCTCTGTGGTGCCTCATGGTTCTGAACTTATTGATGAGGAGCACTTTGAGCTTGCACGAGCTGAGCCAATTGATGAGGAGTATTTTGAGGTGGCACGAGCTGAGCCCTTTGATGACTACATGATGGGAATTGAGATGCCAAGCATTTGGATTCAACACGAGGTTGCAGCTGCGGCTCCAGTTGATGACTTTGATAATGCATGGGTGGAGGAACTGTGGGATGAATTCATGAAATCCGAAAATAGTACGCAACTAGCCTCACAGAGCAGAGAATGTGATGAAAACGATGAAGTATTTGAAGATGCGCTTGGACAAATTGAGCAATCGGAGCAGCGTCAAAATGAAGATATGCCCGTAATGGATTTGAAGGAAGTAGCTTCTTCTGATCTTGCAGAGCTTTCATTGGCATCATCTTCCGTTTGTCACCAGTCAACAGACTTGGAAATGGTCGTTTTGGCTTCAGTACCTAATTCAGAAAGTGGACCAACTTTCGATGTCAGCAATAGTACCGCCGGGGTAATGTGCGAAAACGTGCAAGCAGAAATTGAAGAAACGGTCCAGTCTAATCATTCAGCAGAAATTGAAGAAACGGTCCAGTCTAATCATTCAGCAGAAATTGAAGAGATGGTCCAACCTAATCATTCAGCAGAAATGGAAGAGATGGTACAGTTCAATCATTCAGCAGAAAATGTTGGGGCAGAACCAGAGAAAAGGAAGGAAAGGAAATCCAAAGTTTTGGTTGATTCTAAAATTACGGATTACTTCAAGATGCTAAGTCGCGGAAAAAAGGAGAAGGAGACCAAGGAAGAATGAATGAAGAATATCATGAAGCAGCAGCTACTTCCCTCACTCAGCTACAATTTTGCGGCTTTTCTCTACCAACATCTTATGTTGGCAACCTTCAAAAAGACTGACCTTTACTATGTTTGATTTATGTCTAAAAGTTGTATTTGAATTGATCCAACATGTCTCATCTTTCTCTTATCTTTTTTGTTATTGTGAAAAAATGATTAAAGAAATAGTTCATTTTACTTTTTATTACTCCAAAAATCTGCAAAATTCTGGGAACTCCGGTTTAATTTTTATCATGAATCATGAAGACTATAAATAATACCACCGATAAGTTTAGCTTTAAAAAATCACATCGTTTTTATTCTCACACGATCAAACTAATTCAGGTAATTACTAGCATTTTTTCGATAAAAATAAACAATCATAATAGCACACTTTTTAACATGGTCCACGACTTACAGCTCGCAAACCTGTATAGACGGTTGAAAAAAAATAACATTAAAAATCCTGACAATAAAAATGAAAGTGTTTAAGTTTTATATATAGAGCTTACCCAGATTTCTTATTTGGGCTAGTATAAAAAAACACTGATTGGAATATGTCACTCCATCAGAACCGCAAATAGGGAAATAACCATTGGACAAAATTGGGCGTTTGATTCCGTGAAGAAAACCAAAGCAAGCAAAAAGATAAATACTAAAATCGATTTCATGGTTTTTTTTGTACAAAGTTATTACAAAGTTTTTAATTTGTCAAAGGTTATTGGGTGTTTGATACTGAACAGGATTTCAAAGTTGGATATTTATGTGATTTTTGGTTTTTGTAACATCTGTTGAATCGCATGTAAATCATCTTTGGAATATCAATTACCAGCGTTAAAAAGCATTTTCACAATGGTACCATTCAGATGGCCAGACTTTTGATGACGGTAATGGAAAGTAGTTGACTGACGTTTGTTTAGGAATTTTTATTTACAGAAATCCTAAATTGAACACATGTATGCAAATCTTGAAAATTGATGTCAAAATGTTTTATTTCTTCGTTCAGTTTGGTGTAACACTTATGTAATCAGTAATCAGCCACGATGATGATTTTGGACGCATGTATTTAACACTAAAGAGTTAAAATGATACCGTAAATTTAGAAATGAATTGCTCATAATAGTCATAATATATTGCTAATCAACATTACATAGTGTCTATTTCAAGTTAAAACGTCAGAAAATTTAACAGTCATCCTGAAACAGTCATTCATCAAGAATCATGTATGTAATTTTTAAAATCACGTAATATTTTTCAGGTAGATTCATTTTTTTAATTACTTGAACGACCACATGAAATTCATTGCACTTTAGACTATAATCTTAATCTTAGATGATTCAAGAGTGGGTGAGGATGTTTGATGTGTTGATCAATGCCGCAAATCACAATTTAATCCCACTATAGCGTTACCGTTTGGCGTTCCACTTTATTCTGCAAAACAATCAATTATGATGAGAATTCTAAGTAAACAATGACAATAGCAATTGGACTATTTTTCCAAAGAATGACATGATTCCGAATAAGACAATAGGTTAATTTATGGGATATCAAGCTGGCTGAGCTGATTATACGGGGGCAACATGAGACAAAGTTACACTTATGCGTGTACGGAAGAATACAATGTCACTCTAGAAGCATTCCTGTTTTCTGTAGAGTAAATGAATTAAGATCAACTTTTTAAAATGAATATTAAATACGTTCTTTTAATTGTAATTAGGTTTTTGCTTAAAGACATTGCAGCACAAAATGAATCGACAACTGCACCTGATCCTGCACCCGAGCCTGGAAAAGAGGAGTGTATGGACGAAATTGATAACGACTCTTGTGAGAAAAAGTTCATAATAAGTTGTATTAATTTTTAATGAGATTTAAATATAATTAAAATTGATTTTAAAAAATCATTTTCGCAGACATAAAGGACTGGGAAGAAGCTAGCCTTAAAACAGCTTGTGAATGGATGGAGCTCAAAGATCCTGAAAAACTGAAACTCAATCTGGAACATCCAATGAGCTACGAAGATGTCGTTAAATTAACCTTTCTAAATAAAGGTCACGGACTACACGACACAATGTTGGAGTTCCCAGAGGACATCAAATGGAAACGAGAAATAGTGAATCAGATGTGGAAACTTTTTAAAGCAGCGTGTCCAGAGGTTTACGTGTGTCCAGACTATATGAATATTATGCGAGAACTTGTCATGATTTATCTTAATTCTGTCGAACCAAGGACCACAGAAGATACGGATGTGTGGGTAGCCATATTGGAGTCTCTGATGGAATGTGGTAAACTGGATCTGCCACCCTATAATTTTACTTCTCACGGTTTAATGGTAATAGTTAATTTCAAATTAACAAAAATTGTGTAAAATGGCATGTTGTAGTTAAAGGTAAAAAATATTTTTGTCCAAAATTATGACATAGATCAAAAGTTTGATTTTGACTGAAGAACAACTAGCCGCTCAAGACGATGATGATGATTCAGACGATAAGGATGAGGATGATAAGAAGAAGGATGAAATAAAAGATAAATATATTTTAGATTTGGAACCTCAAGTAGAAAAAGCTGATGGACTGTTTGCACTGGACATAATCATTGATAACTTGTGGCTTGTCTTCTCCCACACTTGGGCTAGATGCATACGAAAGGCTCCTTCAAAAGAAATTTGGGGGCCTCGATTCAAGCAGTTATTTTTCAAGGATTTCTTAGCTCCATTGGAAGATCGCTGGTAAATATGTTTTAAAAGCGTCCACAAATTGTAAATATTTACAAAATAAAACGTTCCATAATTAACTTTTTTTCGTAAAGGACGAACCCTGGACCTGATACGAGATCTTACATGGACTACATTATGGGAGACTATAATGTTCGACGAACTCAAATGAACATTCCATTTTGCACAGAAGCTGCTTATGTTAATCCCCGCGGGTCACAGTTGGAGTCACAACTTGTGAGACCACTGAAAGTTGCAGACATTCAACGAGGAGTCAGGAAATTCCAGAATGAAAGGCTTGTTTAATATTTGACTAAAAATTAAGACAACAAATCATGTTAAAATTATAGACAATTTAAATATGCCAATTAAAATGTGCACTGCTTCTTGTAAAAAAAACTAATTAATAACTTGATATTTGACCATTGCATTTCAATTTCAACTTGTAAACTTAATTCTTCAGTGTGTTCAATTTTCCACCGTTTTACAATAAGCACTTTTGCTATTCTGCTAAACAATGAACAAAGGCAGTGCGTATATGCATTACAAAGTAGTCATAGAGTACTCAAAGTGGCTGGAATCATATAAATTCAAAAACAAAAATATTTTCGGTGTCCGGCCCACTGACGACTGACTTTGACTGACCATTTACCATCGATAACCACCAGCAATTAAATTAAAAGGTGTATATTTTTGTTACTTATTTAATTGTTTCATATTGAAGCAGTCTCTTGTTTTGATAGTCGGTTTTTTGGTCTGAACACTGCACTGCTGATGGACGTAACTTTGTAGAGAAAAGGTACAAGGTAAAAGATATGAAATAGAAAATAGAATTAAAGTTTATGTGTAGTTTATTTTAGATGCTTTATTTGTAGAAGTTGAAAAGTGTATTGATATCCTTATCTTTTGTACATTTTGTGATTAGATAACACTTCCAGTTCCAACTTCAGTGAAGTGCTTACTTTTTTGACAACACCTCATCACTCACGTCTCCAGCCGTTTGCACGACGAAGGAAGGGTTTATGATCGTGTGAAGCAGGTGCCCGACAGACAGGAATACTCATTAAGTGACCCACAAACTGTCAAACGGGAAATTGTCACATACTTGTGATATTGACAGTTACATTCCAAAACGACAAGAGAATTCTGTGTAATATTCAGCAAATCGTAAAAAAGGTATGCGATTTATGCCAAGAATTAATATGCCTGACAATTACTCCAAAGTATTCAGTGTTTGTCTGATTTTTCTCAGCTTTTTATCATACTGAAATACTTTGATCTTTTCAGGAAACGTCATGAAGGGAAATAAGAAACATCAGCCGCCGCAGCAAGAAGGCTCCCCACTTCAGGAAGTCAAAACTATTGCCATACAAAGTGGTTACTCGGTTCTTACTTACCCTCTAGACTATGCCAGGACGTTGATTCAAGTAAATTACAAATGTAATTTTAATCGATTAAATTCAGTCACGAAAACATTATTTTTCTAATTGTGTCTTTCCTTTTTACACAGTTGGGCTATGAACCTTTCGCTCCTGTAGAGCGGCAAGGATTTCTCTCAAGAAATACTTATTTGGCATTACCGAACGTCTTTGAGTATCGTAAGTGCTAGCAATTCCAATAAATTAGTATATATGTATGTTCAATCCGAATTTTTATGGGATTTATATGATTTTCTTATTTTAAAATTTGCAGTCCGATACATCAAAAGCGTGGATGGTTTTACCGGGTGCTATCGCGGTCTTGGGGCACGACTCTGCCAAAGCGTTGTTCAAAATGCTGTTTATAGGCGAGTCGCTAGTCGATACCCTTGGGATAATGATGATAAGCCCAATACTGGCGAAGAACCCTACCCCGTTCAGTACAGTTTAAGCAATACTCGCTCAGGAGCATGGATTCGTGGTGCTTTGGGGGGCATGGATGATAACTTTGTGATTGCTCTAAGAAAAGCAGGTTGGGAGATTGTGTGCGTCGCTGCTAGTGCTGCTGCCTCCCATCCTTTTTACGTCGTGGCGGTTAGAACCATGGGTCAATTTGTTGGTCGGGAGACCTCATATAAGTCAATATTTCAGTCAATCAGTTGCATTTACGAAAATGAAGGAATTTCAGGTAATAAGCCAAAAATATTCTATTTTAAACAGTTGATCTTAATCTTTAGCAACTATGTAAAAAAATGCTTTGAAAAATTTCTTTCAGGTTTCTTCTCTGGTCTGATCCCAAGAGTGATTGGGGATGTCCTTTACATTGGGATATCTGCTTCTCTAGTCTATTTGGCCTCGTCATATTTGGGCAAGCATGGTGAATTGGAAGGATTTACTGCAATGGGTGCAAATGTAAGTGAACTTTTAGAAAATCACACTGAATTTGCTTTATCATATTATGCTTTTTTGGAATCAGTTAATTAAAACGTATTTTTGTATACAGCTTGTTGCGAGCTCCTGTACCTACAGATTCCATGTGATAGCCAGCGTGATGGCCGCGAACAGTTCTGGTCTAACAATTGGCAGTTATCCATTCTCCCTTAAATACGACGGCTGGTACGAATGCTACAAAGACTTGGCCGAAAAGAAGCAACTCAAGAGAGGCTCAGCAATTATTGGAAGGCATTTTATGGGTAACATCTTAATCATCAACGGTACGAAGCGACCTCAAGGATTCCACTTCGGCCCAATCCATCCTCCAGGCCTTGGAGCTAGAGACGAGCTGTTAAACAGTGTTTTTATGTTGACACGGCCAAAGCTAGACTGAAATAAATGAATCTTATTACTAAATATCAGCCCATAAAAACATTTAGCTGACAAACTACAATTAAACAAACATAAAAATTATACGAAGTAAAATGTTTACGACAAAAAAATCGTTTACTCGTTTTCGTTTCTTGAATGTATTGCATGAGTATGATAGGTACAGAAGAATACTGCACTGGAACGATAAAAGTTGCCAATTTAGTTTACTGTTACATTTTTTTCTTGAGTTATATGTTAAATACGACAGTGATGCCAATGCATGTCTCAAAAGTAATTCTAATTTGATGTACAGGTAGTATTTTGTTCCGTAGTGTTACGGTTGTAATTCCTTTAAAAAGTGATTATCTGTTATAGATTGCTTAATATATTTTTAGTTAAGTGATTTGTCGAAGTAGTAGAATGCCAAACAATCTGTTATATTATACTTTTTGTACCCTAACCCTATTTTTGATTTGATTTTTTCGTGACCTTGACCAAGTATTCATTCTGCTTCTGTGCGAAGTTCAACAATTATGTATTACGATTAAACTTCTACACATTAAAGTATCCGTATGCCTTTGAAACTTGATTATCATGATTGAAATCATTACTCACATATTTTTAAAACTATATAGTCATTCATTATCCACAGATCACGATAAATCAGTTACGCTTACTACGTTGTAGTTTGTTACACTTCCATCATTTTACTGCCACCCTGAAATTGTAATTGTTCAATGATTGCATTATTAAGGTAGTGTGTCGATTACACTTGAATAGTTGATGATCAATGATGTGTTAATCAAGATTTGAGGTTTATCGTAAATAAGCTATTGTGCAAAAAATGGTTAGTAGAGGAGGGGATACAAATTTATGTTAGTCCAATAATAAAATTTGGCGATAAGTAATGATTATGATGGATAAATCAATAATCCATCCATCCAATAAACAAAATGGTCAGAATTGTTTTAATGTTTTCTTATTCATGACACGTTACTGATAACTGCGCTCCTAGTCTTATTGTTGTCTAGGCTTGTAAAAATTCCATTTGATTGACAAAACTTAAAGCAAAGCAAGAACTTGAGAAAATTAAGATTTATTTGAGTAGTCGAAAAGGTTTCGATTTTCATAAAAAATGTTGACTGGTTTCATGGCGTTTGTCCGAATTCGGCTACTAAAATGGTTCGAATTTAAAGCTGACTTGCACTTCATACTCATACATATTGCATTGCATTGGTTAAGAGTTGATAGATCCCTATTGATTTTTAATGATTTTTGAAGGCATCTTCACACGGTGGTGGAATCCAAGATTTATTCAAGTCAATACCATTTGATGACTTAAAACATTACTACCAA
>JAQFXM010008644.1:0-10423 GCA_034693345.1 Entomobrya multifasciata | reverse complement strand
TTTATTATAATTTCCGTATAATCTTGCATACAAGATTTGCTCTCAACTTATTTGCTAGCTTGTTTGGAGTTTTTTTTGGAAGTTGGAACTGGAATGAAAAAAATATATATGCAACTTAAAATGGAAAAAGTTGGAAATATTTTTTTGTACTTCAGATAAAGTTAAGTAATAATTTCTGCTGACTGCTCCTAACTCTCTATGGGTCCTCTGGGACGCCCAGACACTCGCGCAGTGGTAAAAAGAAATGGATGACGATGACACGCTTTGAACAAAACCAATAAAAATCTCACAAAACTTATAAACTTCTCTTTTTTACTATCTCCACTCCACACTCGACTCTCAAGTCTCAAGCAGCAGCATCTATTTTTTTTCTTGGAAGTCAACCAAGAAACCAAAACCAAATCCACACCAAGTTGGTCTTCTTCAATCTTCTTCAATCTTCTTCTTTCTTTTTCATTTTCTCTTCCAACAAACAGACAAGACAGAAAAAATCGTTTTGAGTTTTAACTAGTCTGACAACCCTTTTAAATAAAGTTTACCACGCGCAGTGAAAATGAAATAAAAAAATATCAAAACTAAGAGGCATTTTTCTGTTTCATTTTAAATCATAAATTGATGGATTCTTATTATTTTTCAATGATCTGGCACGTATTTATTGTCGTGTGTGTAGTGTGACTTTCAATTTTAGTACATACTGTGCTTTCGCTGATGTAAAAGAATGGCGATAATAATGGATTTGGCGCAGTATGTCTGATTTTTCAACTTAAAAGATTGACTTGATATGGCAATGTGTTGTTGAGTACAGTATGGATTCGGCATTCTTAGTATATTGCGTTGCTAATCAATCGTCTTTCCTTTTTACAAAACTGCAAATAATGGGTTCCATGGGTCTACGGAAACTGAAATTGCACACTAATCGTGACGAAGACTTCTGATGATAATTTGGTAAATTTCTGAAGCAACTTCGTAGTTCAATTTCATATAATTTCATGTTTTATGTTTTTAGGCTACTCCAATAAAGCGCATAATGAAAATAAGATGATAGCCTCATCATCATAATTTACACAACAACATAATCTTTGTAATATACCTGATACACCTATCTTAATCATCTCTATATCTCGCAATCTTTCCCAATATTATTTGTTTTGTTCTCACACTAATAAATCATATTTAGTTTTTACAGCTCTCAACCGACCAAAAAAATGTGAATGATTGAGCTAAGTTGGCCAACTTCTTTACACTAACTTGCGTAAAAAACAAAAGGCAAAAGGGCAAACGACAAAAGCCAACTCAAACCGCATCCACCAACTATCCATCATATTTTTTTCTATCTCTCCACCATTCACATCTCATTTCATCAGTATCGTGATCATAATCATCATGATCATCATAAACTCCACTCACATCACAAATCAAATCACATTCTACAATTTTTTCTTTTAAGAACAGAGCTTCTTTCTAGTCATGTCATGCGACTTTACTTGAAATCATTCATATTTTTACTTGCATTTCATTTTAATATTTCTCGCAGCGCAAAGCGCCTGTACTATCCTCATCCATCCTTCATCAATCCATCATATGAGATCACTCACACCACTCATTTATAAACTTTCGTACGAGCGCATATATGACAAGGTTTATACGCATATACGCTGACTTTGACTCTGACGTTGCCACGCTGCTGAATTGATAGTTTTACCAAAAATTCACACTGTATCTCTTGAATATTATTTTGATTTATTCTTTTATTTTACCAAGCTAGTTTACTACTTACTGTACACTGTACAGTACAGCCACATTATCCTCTAGCATTACATATTACATCCTACAATGTACCGGCATTTTAATCTAGGAGGAAGGCTTAAAGGTACATCATATATCATCATTTTCATTGCTACGCTGAAATATGAAAGGCATGAAAATAATGGTAATTTTCACTGTCTTAGTACCGCTTTTGAAATAATAGCTATTTAGTCTTTTTTATGTGAATACCAAATACGCTTAAAGCTTATAGCTTGCTAATACGCTTAGCATATATTCTTTTAAAAATTCACATTGTACATGCATGCATAGCTCATAAACCAACCTAACAATCAACATTGAACATCTTCTTCCCCAAAAAAATTCACATTCAAATCTCTCAACAGAACAGCCAACTGCAATTGCCTATATTGCATTTTACAATTTATGTTCAATTTTTTCTCACCTTCCTTCGTCCTCCCTCACCTGCTGCTACCAGACAAAACCTAGTCACAAAAAAATAATCTGAAAGAAAAAAAATCTACTTTCATGCATTCTCATCCTCATCGTTATCCTTGCCTTTGTACATTGCGATGATGAAATAGAACTGCATTGTAGTCTATAATATTTGCATATTGCGTTGCAACTCACTCGTCTTTTCTTTTTCAAAAAGACTCGCATTTCATTTCAAAAGAAAAAAAATATTCTAATGTCTTGACTTGTCTGTCTAGAAGAAAATCTTTTGAAAGTCATGTAAAAAGTCAACTAAACTTACTTTTTTTTGAATAGCTGTATCATTAGCAAAGGTCTGATAATAATAAGTAACTAAAGTCAAAGTAAGCATGGCACACAAAAACATTATCGTTAAATATTACGACACGACCTGCAATCCTGCAAATCATCTTCGTCAAGACAAAATCAAGAAAGAAAACACACACTCGACTCAAAGTAAAGTAGATTGAGAGAGAGTTCATATGAATGAAAGAAAATTACTTTTAAATGATAAGCTTAGGATAAGAATATTATGATATGCAATGATAATCATTACGTGTAAAGGCCTGCTGTGTTTTGTTGCTTCTGCTTGTGTACAATTTTTTTCCTGTAATAACTTGACTTTGACGTGAGACGCACGATTTTTTTACCTTGTTGTGTTGCAATTGCGTATTCCGTATTGCGTCTTTATGAAAATGATAAGAATGTAAAATATTTATAATCTCTTGAAAAATTTAACAAGAGAGCCTTCTTAACTTACTTTTCTCCGAAATAACATTTTGTTAAAAAGGATACCCAAATTTTTAATAACTTTTTAAAAAGCTACTTGTGTTTTTTTTATGAAAGGGATAAGATTTAAGATTACAAGATGCAAAGCCCATTAACCAAAGTGCCTTTCTACCAGAAAAGGAGTATCCTCATCAAGATCACAGCACCCATGAAATGAACTGCAGCAGTTAAGATAAAATTTATTAGTTTTCCCAAAAAACTAATGCAATGTTGCTACATACTTATCATTGACCATACCTGCATGTAATATTACATGACATGGGCTGGGCATTTATGCATTGCAATGATGTTGCAAACATAACACTTGACATTTTTATAGTAAGTCAAGTCGCTTATGCAAATTTACTGTACAAACGAAACGCGTAGAATCAGAATCGCATTTTTTTTTCTTTTCAAGTCAATGCGCTTATTACACTAAAATAAGCGGCTGTGGCAGCGTCGTAGTAACAGCGTCAGTGACTGCGCGTCAGTCAGTCAGTGTCACTGTCCATCCCAATCTCGTCCACTGTATAAAAAATTAGCCATGCAATCTACCAATCCTTTTTTTTAAATGAAAATGCGCACTTTTGCACATTAACATTCAATTCAAGACGCAAAAACAGTCTCTTGTTTCAATATAACATAATTATTTAGATCTTTTGCATAACCAAACCAGAAAACCAAACAAAGCAGTTGTACAAGTGGTATGTTTGGCAGTAGCAAAAATATCTGAACAAGACAGACAACACAACAGACATGATCTCATGAGCACGTTACATTTTAATTGTAAATCTCACGACATGCTTATATCTTTTATTTAGACTCTTCTTGTTTTTGTTATCATTATCAAGTCAAGTGTATTTAGAGGAATGTTGAATGTTGTGCATTCAAATATGCATACTTTTTACACACAATATATTTGTACATGTACCTAAGTACATACTATAATTCCATACACGTTGCTTTGCTGTACAAAAAAAATCCTAACATATGCATATTTAAGTAAACTTAACCCTTTCGTTTCACATAATACATGCATGTAGTATGTATCGGTATGCATGCATTAAAGCATGAAAAGGTAGAGCATGTAAACCAAGTTAATACATTTGCGTGGTATAATTTCATCATTTTATCATCAGGGCATATCATATCATCACACAGAGACAGCACTCTAAACTGAAGAACAAGAGAACACACACTTTTCCCTATACACTTTACTTCAATTTGAAAATAAAGGCTTATTATTCAACTTAACCCTTTCGCGTACATAGCAAAGTGGTTTAGTCAAGTCACAGAGATAGATGAACGGGTGAACTACCAGATGATACTTTTCATGAGTGTGTTTTTTTCAAACTGATGAACAGTTTGAACTGCCTCCAGCAGCAGCACC
Source organism: Entomobrya multifasciata (assembly GCA_034693345.1). Taxonomy (NCBI): domain Eukaryota; kingdom Metazoa; phylum Arthropoda; class Collembola; order Entomobryomorpha; family Entomobryidae; genus Entomobrya; species Entomobrya multifasciata. Next base: position 6,030 of record JAQFXM010008644.1, on the reverse strand, counting down.
AACACCAAAAGCTCTATAAAGATATTTTTTTATCGCTTGTGTTTTTTTACTGTGAAATTCTAAATGTGTATAAAAAAGGGTTGTGTGTTGTGTGTGTAAAGTGAACAAGGGAAACAAGGAAGCGTTTTCTCAGTCAAGTCAGTTCATTCTGCTCCACTGGTTGGTGGTGGTGTGGTGGTCTCCTCTCTCTTGGTCTTTTACGACAGAACTGAACAGAAACAGAACCAAAACAAGTTGAAAGAAAAAAGGGTTACACATGCATTTTTGTATTGAAAATTGTGTGCGTTTTTTTAACGTAATGTAACGTGAGAGGTGATATATATATTTGGGCATTTTTTTATTTTCTGGAATCCCCGTGATCGTGGAGTGAATGAATATGTACGCTATGTATCGTCACGTACGTCACAAACAATAAAAGAATGTGAAGACAAGATCATCAGTTTTTTATGAGTCAAGTAAAGAAAGAGACAAAAGAGTTGGAAAGAAAGAAAGACAAAAAATTGTTACGTTTGAAGGATGTTGTGTACAAAAAAGAGAAGAGAACAATAACATAAGAGACATAAGACAGACTAAGTTTGATTGGTGGAGTGTTTTGTAATAATCGTAAATAAATTAAGTGATTGTTGCATAAATTTGATTGAGAGAGGGGGTTCCAAGGAGAAAAAGGGTTAAAGTTAAGATTGTGCAATTTATTAATTTGATTGGCCAGTGGCCAGCGGAGTGGCAGATGTGCTCCAATTTTTTGGGGGATTTGTCAGAGTTGCTAAATTGGTTAGAAGAGTGAATGGAGGACAAAGGAATCTTTACACCAAAAATATATCAAAGAACCACAAAAAGGAGATTTTAAATGTTAAATTGGAGCACAGTGAAAAGTTAATTGGATTAAAACTGGACTTTGATTTTTGGGTCATTGTGGTTTCCGTTGACCAAGAAGACCAAAGACCACTTCCGTTTTGTACTAATGACGACGACGTAGTTAGTATACTGATGTGATGGACAGCTTGTTGAAGTAGTAGATGTCCAAGCAATGATTTTCCAAGAACTTGAGCTTTTAGAGGTAATCGTGGCGTGACCAAGGAAGGATCACTATCACTGCACTGTCAAGAGTTATCTTTACTCAGCTCAATATTTTAATCAGTGTCTTTGTCACTTTTAAAACTTGTTAATTTCTTCGAAGGAGAAAGCACAATTTGCCAGTAATTTCTCCACTTGTTTTTCTAACTTGCGCATTTTTTGGCCTTTTTCTATCAGCAAGCTTTCAATTTACGAAAAAAGCTCAATTTATCTAAACTATTTTACTGAATTTTGCTTCAAATTAAATTGGATAACCCTTTTTTATATTAAAAATGTTCATCGAAATTGAAAAGGCTTCAGAACTGTTTGGCACGTACAACACGAACTGTTCAGTGGATGAAGACGAACGTCTTCATCATCGTCGCCGCAAAGTTAAATAAATAGTGCTAAAAACTGCAACCTCAGCCGTTAGTTTTTTTAAAAAGTGTGGTGGTTAGTGTGTGGGTTTAATATAAACGTAAACACATCGTTATCATAAAAGTTTTAATCCGACTCGTCATAATAATAGTAAAAAGTCACGGGACGGACGCAACGGGATATAATTGTCACGTATCATCATACATAACAATTGGGTAAGTGTGGAGGAATGTGTGATTACTTTTAGAAAACCAAAATATTTTTATGTGTCATGACATGTCATAAAATACTCTGTGGTTGGGTCGATGGTCTGAGAAATTCTGAAAGTTAGAGCGTAACGTGTGGTTTGGTTAATCTTCAATTTAGTAAATGATTTCATTGAAGCATCTTTAAAAGTTGCCATTCAGAATCTTGGATCATTGACCAGTGCTGATTTTCATGTTAAATGGTTCATAATTCTAATGACGGTTAAGAATGAACCATAAACAGTGATTTATATCCGGTCAATACGGTCATAAATTAAGTTAATTTTGTTTTGACTTGTTCAGATTGACTGGCAACGCTAGAAACTTCCCGAACATCACCTGTTTGACTTTTGGCTCAATTTTGTTAAACTAAACAGGTAAGCTAATCACTGCAGTCACTGAGTCAGTAACATATTTAATTTTTCTTCAGATAGATCATTAACCAAAAATTAGTGTAGGAAAGTACCAATTTAGTTTAAAAGTATTCCAAATTAATTTTACTTTACGATTAACAAATTTTTAGAAATCTAAAACTATTCTTTCTTTTTTGTTTATTTTTATTTCAGATAACAAAAAGTAGTTTAAAAAACTACATCGTATATAATTTGTTGTATAATACTTTGGAAAACTACTGTGTACTGAATCCTGCTTCTTCGCTGCTCGTTCGTTCGTTCGTAGGACAAGTTGTTTATCTAAAAAATCTTTGCATGGTAAATTACCTAACAATCCATTATTTATTTTTATTATTATATGATTTGCATTACACAATTTCATATTATTAGTGTAGTTAGTTCTGTAGTATAACAATCATATTCATTCATCATCACGAACAAAAATAGAAGAATCAGACGGACGTTGTAGTAGTGATATGCGATGTTGTTTGATAATTAATGCTAATTAAGAAAGGAAGGGTAAACGGCTGATAACAAAACATCATGCGTTGCGTTTTGCGTTGTGGAGTAATCATAGTAGGAATAGGAATGCAGCAACCAAAAATTGTACAGAGATGAGATGAGATGATGGAGGTATCATTATATTCATTAGCGTCATCTCATCAGTATCAGTATACTTTGCTATTATGTTTCATTTATGGTTAAATTAAATTAGTTTCGTCAGTCATAGTCATGATCATCAGTTAACTTGATGTTGTGTATTTTTGTTGATATGTAGGTAGGTGTGTTGTGTGTACAAACATAACTACATTCTTCTTCATTCCAAAACACGGCAAAATTTCACTATTGTGTAATTAACTTACAGGAAGAAAATTTTCGTAAAGTTTTGAAGATAAAATCGATTATCGTCAGCATTGTCTCATAATCATCATTCATTTCGACCTTTGATGCCATGCCACTATTTTCAGGGGTCTCAGATGGTATTACATACTTAACTTGGTAGGTGGTCTGCGGGTCTCTTTCTTTGGCTTGGTCTTGGTCCATCAAGTCATTTGGCTATTTTGTATCCATCCAACATCCAACTTCTTTTCCTTCTTGGTAAACCGTTACGATGAGATGACGACAAAGCCATTAAGCTAATGGGTGCAAAAATTATACCTGCATTGCATATCTACTTGATTTGCGTGGTAACCATGTTTATCTGTTTCGGTTACTAGTCAGTAGTCACAGATGGGACAGAACGGCCTAAAGAGAACAGAAAATATAAAACTAGAATAGCCTATTCAATTATTCATGTAAAAAGTGCTTGGAATGGAAAGTAAGTGTTTTTCACGACAAATCGTTAAATAGGTAGGCACACAAAAGTCGTAAAACTATCCAACGGATACCGACCAAGCAGTGTGGTACAATTTTTTGTTTAGTTTATTTGAATATTTTGCAGTTTGTTTTAAAGTTTTGTTGGATAAGAAACGATGTGATGATGAAAACATTTCAAAATAAACAGTTTGTCTCTTTTGACGTGTGTGTCGGTCGGTCGGTGAACGGCAAACTGCGAACTTCCTCTCTCTCTCTCCAAATTTATCCATCATGTATCCATTCAATTCTATCTTTAGCAAGTTACCAAAAATAAAGTGAAAAGTAAACAGTGGAACGTGGAACGTAAGTAGGCCATGACTTAATCATATCGCTATTTCTATAGGCAAATAACCCATAACCATTGTCGTCATCATCACCTTTATGGCAAATTATTGCAAAAATACATCCAGTCGAGCTATAAATATTTTAACTTCAGTAAAAATAGGTTATCTTTTCATTTGGATTGTTCAGTTCAAACATTTTTTAAAAAACTGTGCTCAAACCGTTTTGGAGTGCTATTTTGTTAATAGCTTTTTGGATTTGTAACGCTTAGTTCCAAAAATGGCTCGGCTGAAAAAAAATATCAAGCAGCATTTTCCACTTGTCACGTCTACATAAAATATGTACTTTTTTGCGACTCTGCTCATTACTCAAAAACCATCTCCAAGACAGCTTGGCTCTCTTTCATAATTTTCAGCCGTTAGCCAAGCCACCTCACAAGAATTAGTCATGCTAAAAAAAATATTGAATTACAGATTGTTATTTTTTGAAAATATGATCTTGACTTGATTTTCTTTTCCATCCCATTTTAATGAGATTGAATTTTATGCCATCACACACGTCAGAAAAATTAAAAATGAAAAAAGCAGAGTAGTCGCTGTTCACTGATGTGATTGATATTTAACATGACGGTCTGTGGAACCACGCAACGCGATACCCGTGTAAATTAATCTGTGGCTGTGCTTCCGCAAAAATTACGACTTCTCGTATTCGTTCCGATAGAATAACATGTTGTATAGCACACCCATCATAAAAAAAATGTTTCGAATTGATTTGTGTGGTGGATGGTGTATCGTAACGAAATCTAAACCAGAACACCTGTATTATTTACGTAATCTACTTTTTAGCAGATGAAAATGGAAACTGATCACCATTCATGAACACTGAACAGAGATCCAAAGCAGTTGTTGTTCTTCCTTTTTCCTGTCTACGCAAAAAAACGTGTAGCATTAATTTTTTATGTAACATTTGCATTTGGATATTCTTCATTCTTCATGTTTGATGAGTATGTATAATGATAGATACTTTGTAGATGATAATAATGTTTGTTTGGCATATGGCATTTTTGGTGTGGTGGTGCGATGTTAGTTTACATAAAGCGTAATTCAAATATTCAAAAATCTCATCACATCATCATCATAATCATCAGTTTTTGTTCAATTCAATCCATTGTTTGCTTTTTTTGGTTTAGTTTAGACAAGCGAAAAAAAGATCATAGTTGGCGATATGATATTAAGCTCTCATCATATCATAGTATCATCGCGATCGCATATCAAACATGGTCGTTATGATCTTCTATGCATATTATCACTATCATCACGAAAATTTGTCGACGTCGACCTTTTTTCTGGTCGGTCATGTAAACAAATACTTTGTACAATGTAAAGAGTCGCTGAACCCCAAAAAAGAAAGAAAAATATAATCTTTTGTGTGCATACTTTGTATGATTTTTTTTGCCATGTGCACAAATTTACAGTGAAATTTGCTTATAAGCAGTTTCTTCAGAAAAATATACAGAAAAAACTCTCACTCTCATCTTTACAGTCATTAAGAGAAAACCAATTAATTTTCCATAGGCGGTTTCTTTTTAGGCAGACATGCGTATATTTTCTTTCTCGCATGATATAGTTTTATGGTGATCATCTCGTCATATCTTATCGGTCTTGTTCCGTATTCCGTAGTTCGTGCTACGGAACAAAATACAATTTTTTATGATTTCCTTCTAAAATATGCGAAGGAAGAGATGAAGATAGGCACACGCATTTTCCATAAGCTGAGTAGGCAGTTCAGTTGGCTTTTGGCATTGACGCATGTTCATTTCGTTCATGGGTTTCTCTCCGTTAATTCATTATTAATGCAACGTAACTCCTCCATCCTCCAAAAAAGTAGTACACTCCATTTTTTCATCACTTCTAATAAGCGTATCACCTATCATTTATCAAACAAAACGGAACACAGCCACAAAAAAAACGTCAAGCACAAAGCCCCCGACATCTGGTCTGGTTCCTTAAGCATTGTAATTTACTGGAGTAGTTTTTTTATGTAACTCAAGTCAATGACCTTTTTTTCCTCCAATCGCACGTAACTGGTGATGTTGTCATAAAAATGCGTACTCTTTGTTCTACTTTTATGTTTGCTGAATGATTGTTTATTACGCCGCTGAAAGCGAAGCTCAGCAAGTATTGACTTTATCATGTTTGTCCGTCTGTCCGTCCGTCCGTCCGTCCGTCTGTAGACACGATAACTCATGAACGCATTGACCGATTTCGCTCAAATTTGGTATGTGGGTCACTATGGTCAAGGGCAAGAACCCTATTGATTTTCAG